>JBCAUG010409907.1:0-16206 GCA_038406175.1 Haplosyllis leylae
TGTCAACTCAGGGGTACCTGTATCAACCTCACCTAAATGCTCGGTTGATACGGGCAACCCCTTCATTGACACCACCCTGTATTACCCTCCAAATGACACAATAACTGTATAGTAGTTGCCGGCTTGAAAAAATGAGTCCTGAAAGTAAATCACAAAATAAGAATTTGTATGAAACACCACAAAAGAGATCATTGTTTCTAGATTCACAAACAAGCCATATATATAATCAGAAAATCTTTCGAAATTTGCCATGATGTAACCAAGGAATGGGAACTAATTAAGCACATGATAAAGGTAGTTTCGATCAATCCATGTCATCAAAGGGTCACTTCATCGGAATCATATCTTCTGCCTCATTCTACTCAATTTATCTTCAAAGATTCTTAGTGTCGCCTTAGAGTGTCTTTTCGTCTCTCTGTTAGTCTAAAAATCACTTAAATAGAATCGCGTGAAATACATGTATGTGTATATTCTACAAAAAGGAATGAAAAAGTGGCCAAAATAACGCATTGCAATGCATTACGTTTCGCTATGAAAACAGTTAACACTACTCCCTATTTTATTCACCGTTGGATTAAGAAACATCAACACAATTTCCCAGTTCAATTACAGTTAATCTTCAAGTTTCTCATTACTGCTCTCGCATACTAAAGCTGCAATTATTCATTTTGATAACGAAACAGCTACCCACAAAATGCAGGCAAAACGTGCAATATAACTACCTCCGGAATCTATCCAGAATTTCTCTATTTAGATCACGGACAGTTACAATAAGTGTGTGGAAGACGAGTCATTTTCAGTTTCTCATTGTAAATTAGAAAGGTTAAATTACCTCTTGAATAGAAAGACCTGAATTTTCATCAAAAATTTCAATAGCTAAAAGTGAAGTGGAACATGCGACGAACAATACTTGTGACCGTTTTTAATTATCTTCTCAGAAATAGAATAGTCTATTTTCTATCATGACTTGGCCCTATCTAAGCCGCAAGAAGAGATTAGGACGTGGAGCCTTTATCCTCATGTTTCTCCTTCGTTTGATTCAGAATAAAATACGATAGCCAAAATATTTTCAAGTTCTTCGACGAGATGATTTATACCATTTCTGTTTTTACGTTACTTTCACTGGCTTTCAATAAGAGAACATAAATCTATGTTACAAGGCTTAAAGCTGACTACAGGACCCGTGTCTGTCTCTCTTTAACAAGCGCAGCAGAACTAATATGGACATAAATCTAAATTTATGAGCATAAATGTTTACGTGCATCGGGGTAATTCTGTATCTTAAAACATTTTCCAGAAAAAAATCTTAGGTTTGCAGAAATGAATAAATGTTCACGTACATCCGGTGTATTTCTGTATCTTAAAAATTCCTGACAAAAAATCTCTGGTTTGTAGAATGAAAGTACTTCGGAAATCTTTCTGGAGAGGCGTAAGTTCGTTGCATTTTAGAACAAGAATGCTTACCAGCATTGTGTCGCACCCGATCTAATTCTATGATTTAGCTGGCTAGACAGCTAACTAGATAGAGATGGATAGATATAGGTAGACAAATAGTGTTAGATAGTTGCTAAGATAGATAGAAAAAATGAGATGAAGAGCATGTGTTACTTAAAATCTCCTGCAAACACATTTTGGTTCAGAAATTGGGTGAATTTGAATTTTTTTGGTTCGAATTTTTTTTGTGAAAAAAAAATGCAGTTGCTTACAATCTCCTAAAATGTGTTTTGGTTCCAATATTTTTGAATTCTGATGACTTTTTTCTGGCGAAAAACATTTTCAAATTTTGATTCAAATTTGTATCAAGCAAAATCTGGTGTTATCTCATTTTCAGAGGTGTGTGTGTATATGTGTGGGGGTGGGGGAGGAATCCAAACATTCAAAATTGCTCAGAGAGGCCTGAAATTGATGACATTTTTGAATCTGGAACTTTTTAGGAACTGTTGACACATAACCAAACAACCCACCGGACGGACAGACACTATAGTGACCAGATAAGTCGTTCCCCTCTTAAGAGGCGGCGCGACTAAAAAGCACGACATATTGTCAACAACTGCAATAAATCAAGATTCCATCATGAACTAAATTTCATCAAGGCACTAATGCTGAAGAAAATTGGAAAGAAATTTCACACTGAGTAAACTTTCCAGGCTTTAAAAAATATTCAATAAAGCAATGTAACTCTGGCAAAGCTTTCAATCAAAATTGATTCTCATGCTTCAGTATTAACAAAATGAATTGAAAAGCTTTGTAAATGAAATACTGTGAGCTAAAACTACACAAAAGAACAGTACAGCAGCATCGCCCTTGAAAGGCACAAAACTTGATTAGTACCCCAAAAAAGGTATAGCGACAAGGAAATAGAGTTTTGTACCGAACGAATGGAGAGAAGTTCATTGGCAATAAAATTAATCATTTTTACATATTTGCAAACAATTTGTTGTCATCCTTTTGAGAGTCTGTATTTCCTCCAAATTCAATTTGGCTCGATTTGATGATGTTTTGGAAGCTTTAATGTCTTCCTTTTAGTGTACATTGAAGAATGAGTTGCCAGTATGCTTTCAGCATGCATCAGAACGGTCCATACCATATACCATATTTTGGTCAAGTTTAAATTTAAATTGTGATTTCAACAGGCTTCTATACACACAACTGAATATTTTCTAAAGTGATGTAAACTTCATATAAACTTAAAGCAGAGTTTGCACGCACTCCCTTAATCTGTATGTAAATACTTTAGATACATGACATTATATGAAGATCATATTAGACATTCACCGTTCATCCGTAATTATTCAACTGAACTGCGATCCTGGCATCCTACCGCTTGCATGTAGCAAACGTGCCCGGCTGCCATGTTCGCCGTCAAGAGGTTGGGAGGTGTCACACCAGAGGTAAATCTGAGGAATCCATTGTGTGCAGGCGAGAAAGTATGCAAGCCAGGGATCCATCCTGGCTTTGAAACCCAAGGCAGATATACCAGAAGTCCAAAACAGGGGCATCAATGGCCCCACAAAAAGGACTGGTGTCCTCCAATTTTTTTTTAAAAAACTAAACTACGATCCACTCCTTTTTATAGATTTATGTTGCTTTGATTATGACCTTTCATAAATAAGTACCATAATTATCTTGGCTTAATAATTTAGGCAGCTTAAATTACTTTTAGGTGAAAGCTACACAACTCTGACAGCTTTTTTTCTGTTTCCAGTACCAACACGTGACCACAGTTTCAATTTCAGATAAAGGGTGAAAACAACGTTTAACATGACTGTTGACCAAAAAATATATTTCTCAGCTTCACAATGCCCTTGAAAGATGCAAAGGGCGAAAAAATGCTATCTCTTCGACGTTCCCTTTTGAATGAAAATAAAACAATTTAACAAGTACTTGAAAGTCAAAGTGGATCCCAAGTCCTTTTAGCTAAGCTCACCACAACAACTAAATGCATTATATAAAACTTTGTACATAGTACTATGGCTAAGTAATAGCTTTGAAGATCAGTGGCGGATCGAGTGAGGGGGTCCTCCCGTCCCCCTTACAGACCAAAATTTCTTCAATTTCGTGGGGTTTTTCAGAAAATATATTGGATAGGCGCCCCCGACTAGGAGTTGGCGCCCCCTCCTGGGAGAAGTTCTGGATCCGCGCCTGAAGACAATAAATCCAGAGTCTGTTACCATCCAGAGTATAAAAAGGAGAAACAAGTCCAACAAAGGCTACAACTGATGGTTTCCTTTTTAGAATTAACAGCAACCAGAAGACCACAGGTATGACCTGACTTCTAAGGCACACCAGCGAGAATTGTTTGACCATACATTGAGCGAAAACATGGATCCTGGCAGTCACAAAGCTACGAAATCAAATGTACCTTACATGGGCACATGGTCTTTCGGATCGAACCAGAAATTTTATCCTTTGTAGTGCTGAAAATTGACTTACTCCACACTGCATGTAGTTCCGTGTTAGAAAAAGACCCCAGTGTACTTTATGTTCTGATGGATTATCGTTTAACATGAAAGAATTTTGTCGACATATTGTTCTTCTAAACTTATTTGTGAAGCATTTAAAATGAAAAAAGGTTTTTTAATTTAATGTGAAAGAATTCAAACTCCCAAAATGGTTTCTCAGCAAGTCTCTCGTTCACAGGTTCCTGCAGGGGAGCCACATTCAACCGAGATAAAATTCCCGGTGTTTTCCCTGAGTTTCTTCTCTGTTCCAACATTTTCCCTAGGTTTTTATGTAAAACTAACAATTGGTTTCATTAACAAAAGCCTCACCAACTCTATAGTTACACTTTTTATTACTAATAGAAGCATACAAGCTCACTGAATACAGTTTCAATAAATTGGATTGGGTCAAGCAAAATTTTGTAAACATTTGCTGAATAAGAGAAGGGAGAGAGATTCCTCTATTTTCTAAGATCAAGGACACAAGATTTGGTATGTTTGAAACTGTAAAAGACACGTTCTCTTACTTTGCTGGGCACGTTTTGACTTCAGTCTTAACACCTTCTAGATGTAGGTCCAGCCCATGTTCTAAATAAACTATAATGCACACTGAAGCAAGAGTGAAAACAGGCGAAAATAACAAATGTACAAGTTGGAAGTGAAGACAGATATCGTTCGGAAGATATTTAAGATTTATGCCAAGCAAAAGAAGCGAATCCTTTTTGTGGACATCTACAAAATGAAACATCCTTTTTGTACCAATACATACAGACAAAATATTTTCCCTGTGTCTCCAAACTTTCCCTGTGTTACAGAAAAAAAACCATATATTTTCCCTGTCTAGAAAAAGTAAAAATCAAAATCCCTTTCCTGCAATTATCTACTGTTAGGTGCAATTGGAAACCGAATCCATAGATAGCAAAACCCTTCACCTTCACATTCATAAATAAGCACTACTCACCTTTCGGTGAAATGTCTCTAACAATCTCATAGACTTCTCTTTTGCTTTGCATGCTTCCATGTTTTGAACTAAAACCATGACGTCTGAAGCGAATGGCGTCAAGTAATTGTAACGCTGCATTTAGCTACAGACGATGATACACGGCGTTTGATGCTGCTGTTCTACAAGGGGAACATGAGATATTACAGATGATTGAAGGCAGTCGACTGAACCTCTATTCAATCAGTAGTTAAAGAGCTGCTTCCTGCAATAGCTCCAGAAAAGGGCTCGATTATAAATTATTTTACACCAGCTCATTCTCAGTGATAAAGACTTTGCTGCATGCATTTTGAGAGTGGCTCACAAATTAACCAAGATAAATATCTCTTGCACGAAAAGACCTTGTCTGAATGGAATTCCACGGAGAAAAGAGCTACATATTTACAGACATTCAAAGTTGCAAAATGTTGTTCCTGCTGTAGCTATTTTAATGGTCTCTTACATGTATTTGTTTGAACGATGTGGCATCTTTCAAGATATATTTCATAAGCAATCGTTTGACAGTAGGTACCAACGTAAAGAGAAGATTGTATTCATAACTTCACAAAGATGACTTTTAGCCATAAATATTGCGTGACCACTTTACAGAGATCCTGAAGAAAAGAAACACTGTAACTTTCTCCACACTTTCCATTAAGATGCAAATACTTTCCAAATCCCAATAAAGCATTTTCTCCTAGTTTTCACAAAACCATAAATAGATGACATTACCAACCATCCTGAAAATTGAAATGTAGCCCGCAGTGATGTGTTCCCGAATTAGCCTAATATAGGAATATGGAAAGGAATTAGCTCAGCGTACCAATCACTTGAGAAGCAAATACAACTATTTCAATCTTACAAAGCTATTTTCACGGATGCCCTGCGAGGAAATTAAATAATAAAGAAGTCTACGATTTTACGATCATCAATTCGTACTTTTGTTGTATGGCTCCGCAGCTGGTAAATTATACATTCCGGCAGAAATATTGTGAAATCCGCTGTATATCCTTTTCCTTATGATCGATACTTAACCAGCAAAGGTGAACTTACTCACCTGGAAAAACAATACAAGAATGCCGACCAGCATTGTGTCGCACCTGCACTAAGTTAAAGTAATATCAAATACTGCTTGATACTAAGTTATACTGAATCATCACCTATACTAAGTTAAAGTAATATCAAATACAGTTTGATACTAAGTAATACTGAATCATTAAATAGAACTACAGTATATGATATGAAGTAATACTGAGTTATTGTAAGTAATGTGTGGTGCCATTTAGCACTTCTGGTGTCATTAGGAGCCTGTGGTGTCATTAAGCAAGATGGAGAGCCATCTAGTGTCAATATTTGAAATCAGTGTTGGGAGCCATCTGTTGTCAATACTTGAAATTAAGTTCTCTGTCTACAAACAAACAATCAACCAAACAAACAGGCACTACAGTGAGAAGATAAGTCGCTCTGCTTCAGCAGCAGGAGTGCCTAAAAATGCTTGAGATTTATGAACAAATGATTATTGTGCTACAATGGTAAACATGATATTCACATTTGACCAATATAAGAATCGCGATAGATGCTTCAGTTCAAAATTAGTTAACTAATTTAACTGAGTAAGAAAGATGTGGTCTATCTCGGACCCATCAACATATATCACACCATTATGTCAATTTCAAAATACGATTTCCTGCATTGAAATACGACTAGTTCGGAATGTCAGATGGGACATTTGGGATTGCAGCGAGAAAATATCTCAGCACGTTACAAGATTGCAATGCATACAAATGGCTTACCACTGGGTGCAAGGCAAATAAAATAGTAAGAAATTGGATCGAAACATTTGCACCCTTCCAGCAGAATACATGGTCATGAAGTCACCCTGCATTTCAAAAGTATCATTTGGAAACCTAATGAGTAAGCTGACATAAATCTTTGTCCGAAGGCTTAAACCTGACTACAGAATCCAGATTTTGTCTCTTTCTAACAAGTGCAACAGAACTAATACCGACATAATTGCTAATTGTATGCGCTAATGATGAACATATATGTCGAATATGATCTCGAGACCCTGACAGCTAAAGCTCTTGTGTTTAGTTCACTTTGAAGTTGTTCAGTTTATTCTTGGGCGGGGAGAGCCACTGTCAACCAACTCCCGACCGTCCAGCGAAGCAGGTTTCTCCGTGTGCAGTTCAAGCGTGGACGTGCCCCTTGATGTTGTAGACGAGACCTACCCACCACCGTACCGGTAAAGTAACGCCGATGAGAAATCTTTTTAATATGCGAGGCCAAAAGTGGGCAGTAAGATTTGGCCTTTCCATTGTTCGAAAAGACACCACTTTCAATCGGTTCAGCGTTGATCTAACGAACTTGGGAGTCTCCCAAACCTTTTTGTAATAAGAACATAGCTTTAAACCACCTTAAACGAACTCTTATTGTCATCGACATTCTGTAAATCTTTTCCATATCTGGTGCTTAAACTTGATTATTCCGCGCAGATAGTTTCGATACATAAAACGATCAAATAACCACATACTTTGATGAAGATAATCAATTTTGATTACTGGAGACCCAAGACAAACTTAATCAATGTATTTCTATACCAAAAATAGCAGATACGATTTTTGTCCACCACTGCAATAAGATGGTTCAAGTAATAAATTTATATATTTGGTAGACATTTATAACATGCCCAAACTATGATGACGATAAATATGATTCTGGAAATGTTCAACCATGATGTCTGACTACAAACATATTACCGGGGTTTTAAACTTGCTTAATTGGGCAAATACCGTCCCTTAACGTTATTTGCTTCTATCAAAAGAAACCTGGCAGTTGAATGTTCTCTCAATGAAGATAAATGTCCCTGCATGGTCTACTTCCTTCCAACCAAAGCTGCTTTAAATCACCAAATATAAAAGGCCTTTGACCATTATGGAGTAACTGTTACCTAATTCGGTCCCGCCATTTGATGAGCATTTTATTAAAACTTTGAAACATGCAGTTTTTGTTTAGACGACATTTTTGCTTGTTGATACGAATAATACTGTGATGCAATTTCCGTCTGAGACTTTTTCAACAGCTGGTATCTCAGACTGGATGTACAATCAGTAGTTTAACAACAATAGCCCTTCTACTTTTTGGTCCCTATGGCGAACAGTATTTAAGACTACTTGTTATTGAAGAGGTGGCAGGGACACAGAAGATAAAAGAACTTTCTTTCTACCATTTAATGCACTAACTTATCCTCTATTGGACAGCACAAAACTCCAGTATTTTATTTCATCCAGTTTGAAACCAATAGGACACAATGTCTCACAAGAAACCTGGTTTGAATGAAACACTACGAACACTGCTTGGATTGCTTCTTCCAGATTGTGCACATGGTCAATATCTGTCTGGATGAGTTATTGTTACTTTCTCATAGTCTGTCAAATAGCCAATGTTGCATGTGCTAACCATATGGAACACTGATGCCCGAACCTTCCTCTACCCTTATTAATTTTGCAATATTAAGGTCTGCGCACACGAAGCATCAGCGTCAGCGGCATCACTGGCGTCAAAATATTGAATGGGTTTTCCAGCGATGCTGCTGATGCTAGGTGTGTATGAAACAAGTAAAATTCAACAGTCCTCACTGCTGCTACCGCTGACACTGACGCTTGGTGTGGACAGACCCTTATGAAAGTTACCCCAAGCCTAATTATCTAGATTCTAATTTATTGCAAAAGTATTGAATCTTGCCAGGTCAAAATTGTCAAAATTGTACAAATATGGGAATCTTTCCGAATATTTCAGATTTGATTTTGAGATGAAATGCCAAAAAACGCAACAAAAATCAAACAGAAGGTGTTTTACATTATCTGCAGTGTGTTTCAATTCCTCGCAGAGATAGCCAAACATTAAGGTCTTATTTCCAGACAGCTGAAAATGGGATATCAGGCAATTGATTAGATAACCGATTGGAAGGTAACATCTTGTTTTCAGCTAATTGAAATTGATTAGACCATTATCCAGCCTCCGAGGAAGCATCTCTGACCAATACATAATGAATACTGGGCGCGTCCATTGGGAGTGATACTGTTGCGCATTCTGTACAGGAGACTTTATTTTCACTGTCAAAAGGTCGATCCATGATTGTTTGGTGTGGTTCATTCATTAGATTTTAAATGGACTTTCTTTTGGTTCTAATTCTGTTGTCGCATTTCAGTTAAATGGAGTTCAGCGTATCTGTTTTCATCAGAGAGGCTTGCTAAATAAATGCTTGCTGGTCGAGTTAATAATCTCACGGTCATCGCTTTGTGCATATTAGGCATGCAAAAACTTAATTATTAATGTTGAATAGTAATCCAGATGGGCTAATAGCATACCACTAGCCTGGGCCAAGGTTCGATTACTGGTTGGGATACTAAAATTTTGTCTGCTAGTCTGTATTAAAATGTAACGGCAATATAGAAAGTAACAAGAAATGCCTTTGATCTCTAATTATCATTGATGTTCAAAGTGTCCAATTATTCTTCAATAACGGTCCCTAATCAGATGGCCAGAATTACATGGAACAGATGCCAGGGTTTAAACAATGAGACACTTACACAAAAGAGGAACTTACCTTGAAACTACTCTGTTCATAAAATCATTTGAAATTGTGAAACAAGCTTCATGACGACACATAATCACTGAAATGAACTGAGAGTGTGCTGCGAAGTAAAGGTAAATAAATCATCGTGTTCTCTACTTGACACAACTCGACTCATTTTTCCAGAAACTCCCAAAGGACCGACCTTCAATCACCATCATTTCCATCAGGCACAAAAAAAATCCTACTTAAATCGTGTCATCGTTAAATTAAATGGTTTGACTGTTTGCAGTTTCTCATTATAAAATTTTGTGATAGTCTTTTGTTTTCAAGACTGATTCAACCTATTGTTCTTATACTCCCTAAGAATACATACATCAACGTTAAGGCGATTCTCATTGTGCCAGGGACACTACATTACCGTCCACAGGTGCTACAACTGCTGAGGAATTTCTTCGTTTGAACCACAGAGCTTTAGAAGCCATTTCTCCAAGTACTGGGTGATTTAGATAATAAACAGCAAAAAATTGGGAATGAAAAGACTGCGGTTTTCCCGTAAATATGGCGTTATTTTTACTGTGCAAATTTTGAAAATAGTTATCAAGAAAGCTGCCTGATCACAAAAAGCTTTGACCTAAATTGCGCTAAATGGATCTGAAATTATAAGTGAAACGAAAATAATCAGTCTTTCTACCTTGAGACTTGCAGAACACGCGGGACGCATGAAAAATGTGGAACCCATTAGAAATCAAAATGGGGCTCGAAAATAACACTTGCAATATAAGTTTGGTAGGATAGCTTGTTTCGCCATTGGTTTCGTTATGACAATTTGGCAGGTTAAATGTCCCTGTAACCTGAGAATAATCATACAAAACAAAAATAAGTACAAAACTTGCCCAATCTACAATCTGCGCAACAATTTATCGACTTCTACCCTGGGGTTCAATATGTTTCCGTTTGACATCAAATTGTTCTGAATAAGCAAAGAACTTTTAAATTCTTTGGAATAAGTCATATTTGACATCTTGCAGGCACGATTTTCTTCCAGGCTTTAAGATAAATGATAACCATCAGTAGTTGGGACAATAATACAGGAGAAATTCAACGATTAAGTCCTCCTGCTAATTCCCAGTTTCAGGGTTGAGGTTTTTGTTGCTAATTATCAGATTTTCAAGCTACCCATTTCACATCCATTATCAACATGTCTTCCTAGTTTATACTTTAGCCTTGCATAGACATTTGTGTTTCTGTGCCTCAAGTTATTTCTGCTTTTCCCAACGAAACGAAGCTAATGTCTCAAATTTCCATCCCACTTTTACGTAGGAATAACGTGGTACTCGGAGACAAGTGATTAGTGTGGGATAAAGTTTACGGCCAGTCTCCACGACAACTACAGATACTTTATCCGTTTAGTAGAAACAAGACAGATGTTGCAGATGGTGAATCCAACTCAGTTTGCCGTAATAATCTTGCATTACAACTTGGCTTTCAAACAGGAACCTTTCCCCGAAACATTACAAAACCAGCTGTTGATGACTGCCGATGAACCGAAAATTGACTGGTTTCACTACGAATGAAATCAGGTCAGTACTTCAAATTGCACCTAAAAGACACAGCAATTCCACTAATTCGGTCACCGCTCATGTGTCTTAAACTAATCTAATTTAGTTTGGATGATCTTCTGGGATTTGGTTTAATTTTGATTTAATTGATTAACCTTGTAGACAACTATGGGTCTGTACATTCTATAAATTATTTTTCTGGCAAAAAGTTGGTCAACGAGAGTAAAGTAGATATGCGGAAATATAACTACGTTGCCCCTTGTAGACACAAGAATCAGTCCTCTTTTTCTAATTGATTTCCAACGTTGCGAGATGTTCGAGGCACAGTACTACTTAACGTAATATCCCACCATTACGAAGCAGTACTGACCATGCCCCCATCCCTT
Organism: Haplosyllis leylae; assembly: GCA_038406175.1. Taxonomy (NCBI): domain Eukaryota; kingdom Metazoa; phylum Annelida; class Polychaeta; order Phyllodocida; family Syllidae; genus Haplosyllis; species Haplosyllis leylae. The sequence continues at coordinate 11,445 of JBCAUG010409907.1, forward strand.
TTCCTCTTTTTTCCTTACTGATCATTCCTGGAAGGGGGGTAGGTCCCCTACTAACCTGACCTGGGTAGGGTGGGACAGAATCACACACATGGGTGAAAGCATTACCTTCTCTCTTGCTTCGTACGTGGTCGGTAACGACGATTTGCGACCACATATTAAAAACAAACCAGACAAACGTGGGTACATGGGGATTTCAATACCAGGGAACTCCCATACAATTTGCGTACAATCTCAACCACATGAAGATAACCGTGATTGTATTGTAGAACTATGCAAAAGGAAATTTCCTAACACTCTTTCCATTACTGCTAACAGCGCAACACTTGTCGCAAACACGGAAAGGCACTTTATGGCTTCTTCAGATGAATTCCTACGTTGACACAGAACAGAATTTCACAGAGTTTAAAGCATTTTCCATGTTACATGAATTGCTGTCGATTTTTACTCACACCCTCAACACACCTATTCATTTATCTCATAATAATTTGGAAATACAAGTTGTTTACTCTCTGAATAGCAATGTACTCACATTAGTGATACTGTTTTCGCCATCACATCGAGATGTTCATTTACTTCTTGTTCATCACATTTAGGCTACTGAAGTCAAATTCCAACTCAGTTGATTAATGAGAAACTGCGGGTCATTATTAGTGAAGTCACTATGCATACTACTGATGGACCATTAATCTCCTGATCAGTAATTTTCTCTAAATAGTTTGGGACATGGATCTAGTTAACAGTGACGCACATCCCATGTCCTCCCATCCACATCTGTCTCAATATCTCTTGCAAAGCCAAGAGTACATATAAGCTCCAGTTCCAGACGGGATTCCAGTTTTTGGTAGCCGTCAGTGAACAAGGATTAATACAGAAGACAATATGTGATAACACACACAATGAATGATTACCAATATTTCGGTCTCAACTTCGACATGTCCCATCACAGGAAATGATCAATACCATTTGTGCAGCGCTGTGGGCAATACTCAAACATAGCAGTTGAATTTCGTCACCAGTTGTCAGTCCTGAGTAAGCACAGATTCTCTATCTGTCAATATGAATTATCATCTCCACACATAAAACCACATCTAAATCCGTATTTGGGCCGCAAGTTCAATATGTACTGTCAGGAAAAGCAATCCATAGCAGTGTAAGTACAGCCAGTAACATGTCGATAAACTATCAACAGAAGTCATCTGTACAATGTCAATATCAGGCACAGTTCTGCTAAAAGAAGAAGGTGCCGAAATATAAAGGACTATGTCTTGTGGCAATGTAAACGTCAGAAAAAACGAATGCTTACTGTGTCGTGTCCTATCTGATTCATTGATTTAGCTAGCAAGATAGATACATAGTTAGACACAGGAAAAACATGGTATTTGGAGAGAAGTGATTAGTGTGGGATAAAGTTTATGACCAGTCCCCACGACAACTACAGATACTTTAGCCATTTCGTAGAAACAAGACAAATGTTGCAGATGGTTGATAGCTATCAACTAACTACCTAGCTAGACAGATAGCTCAATAGCTAAGTAGATATACAACTAGATGGCCAGCTAGCCATCTAGTTGTAATCTATTCAAACTGTATATCTATTCAAATGGATAGCTAGACAGGTAGCCGAACAGCTGGATAGGTAACTAGCTAGAGAGATAGAGATAGATAGGTAGATAGAGATAGGTAGATAGACAATTAGGTAGTTGCTAACATAGATAGACAAATTGAGATAAAGAGTGTGAGCTGCTTAGAATCTCCTAAAATGCATTTTGGTTCAAATATTTTTGAATTCTGATTACTTTTTTGGTAGACAAATTTTTCTTTTGACTAATAAGTGTCGATGAAGTTGCTAAACGGCCACATGCAGATTCAACTCCTTCTTTGTAACTGACAAATATGTACACTTAATCCTTTCCTTACTTGCAGCAATACTTCATTAAATCATTAAATCGCCGATGACAATGACAACGTCTTTGATATAAGCGACCACCCCTCCTTACCTATTCCTAAAATCAGAATGACAACGCGTGCTTTACATCTTTGCTTATTTCATAGAAACTGAAAGGATATAATTTCTTTTATAATTTAAACGGGGCATTTCAAAAGTACTTGCCCGCGCAAGTCTCACTTAATTTAAGGCAAATAATTTACTTGGTATTCACTTTTGTCTATATTCTTGACATTGAACATTGAAATACACCGGAGAATGTGTGTGGGTTTTTTCATCAGTGTATTTTCAAAACAACTTGCTTGTTCCCTTCCTCATATCTTTACGTTATGTGCGGTGCACTACAGAGGAGACTCGTATGACTTTACAACATTTATTTTTGTGCCGAAGGTAAAGCAATCTGGCAGTTTCTGTCAATAATGATTACCATTTGCAAATAGTATCTACGGTCTGAATCTATGTCACTCATTGCAATATTGTTCCAAAAAAGCGTGTGGATGAGCAGAACCCTCTGCTCTTACTGTAAAAGGTGATCACAAAAAACCAGATTTGATAACCCGGAAGGTCATTTCCGTGAAGACAAAGTCACTTCAACCTACATGATTAATGAAAATTACTTTGCCCATTAAATACGCCATAGAACATACATATTCTGCTATACAAACATTGAGACATAAGAAATAAACTTGTTTATTAACTAGAATCTTATAGTTTGAACTAAGAATACTTGGAAACTGTGATTCAATGAAATGGGAATCTCGCAATGAAATCACAGTAGTTATAACTATCTGTTTTTCACGGGTTTCCAGAAATCAGCTAGTATAATCTTAAATTTACCATCACTGAAACTGATTCTGGTGATTGTCATTCAGGAACAGCGGAAACTAACTTGCTACAAACCAAAGTCAAGAAACGAAAACGAGGTCAACATCTCGCCTTTCCCATATTGCCAATTGACACTGTCTTCAAACATTTATCACATGTATGGTATCACCCTGGAATCTTCTGCCACACACATTTGAAGAACTGTCGTGATACTGCAAACTAAATTCAAGGCAAAATCCAAACCAGTTCTAATACAAACATGATAAATTGTTTTTAGAATTAAGCTTCAATGTTTTACTGACAGCGTGACAGATGCAAGTTCCGTACCTTGTACCCTTTAAACTTCCTGCAAGTTGCAAAACTGAATGTGATAAACAGCAAACAGTGAAATTCAATTGACTTTGGTCGTCAATTTAACCTCACAAGCTCTTCTGCCACCTGATTTGTGTTCCACTGATCTCATTTGCCATGTGTTCATTGATTCCATTTGAGTGGGATGCTGTGGGAGGTGCCTTCATTCTTGTGGCAATAAATAAATTGAATGACACCAAAATTGACATGAGCAGCTTCGAATTAGCTGTAGTTAGTGAGAAAAGCAAACAGATGAAATGTTTCACAAAGCAACAATTTATGATCCAAGTCTAAAAGTTTAAGAATTGTTCCCAATGGGAGGGGCAGAAACATCAGTGGTACAAAAATTCAAGTGCTACCTCACCATGTGTTATCTTCTGAGTTTGAGTCATGTCATGTTAACGAATATGCCATTTTTCAGTGTGAATATGCCATTTTTTGCAAAGTGATTGACATGTGGGGGTGTTCCTTACACTTAGGGGTGTTCCCTACACAAGGGTATCCCCACTGAGCATGTGCACAACATGTTAGGGGTGGGGTCAAGGAAGGGAATTCCCTTCAAATGTAAACAAAATCCCTTCAAATGTAAACAAAATCCCTTCAAATGTAAACAAAAAGCATGTGGAAGATGACACAGGTGTAACTCAGACTCAGACGAAAACTCATTGTGAGGTACCACTCCAAAAATTCCAAATTGAGTTCATAAATTTTGTGCACCACATAAATACTGCTGTGTTCCAATTCATTTGAAGTAACGCCAGATGAATTGGAAAATATACTGTGCATGAAGAAAAGATAACGGGGCAGGTAATTAGATGTCCGCAAAAATCATCCGTTTCTCTTTTGACAACCTGAAAAATCATACTGTAGATCTGCCAGGTTTTTTCTTTGCTTAATTTAGTTCGACAGTGTTGTCCGTTTTACAACTCGGTTTTGTGACAAATCACAGAGAAATGGCAACTTGCCTTATTATCCTATTTAGCCGACAGTGAATTTAATGGAGTACTATTGTGTGAACAGTCACTGTGCCCGTTGCGGTATTGATGGATTGATCCACAAACTGGGAGTTATTATATTCCAGAATAGTTCATGAGAAACACTCAAATTTCCATGAGTGTGGCTCTTACAAAAGTAAAAACGTCTGGCATTTTCAATGCAATACATCGAACCTTCAATGTTTTTTTCATCTGGTAGTTTGACAACCTGAAGCAAGTCTCAGGCAGGTCTTGTCAGTGCTGGAAATTCAAAGGTGTTAACAATCATAATCCTTTCCAAAATTTTAAATTGTACATGATTTTTTCAGAACTCGCAAAAGAAGCTTAACGAGGCTCCCCCGAACTGAGCTCAAAATGGTCCTGGTACCAATCCCAAAGTGATTCTGAGTTCAAACCTGCCTAAATTCAAAATTCCTATATTTTTACCGACCACATACTCAGTACAAGGAAAGATAACGTCTTCAGACGTGTCTGTCCTTCTGTTCACGGGGGGATACCATGACCAGGTGACCCTACAACCTCCTCCCCCGGGCGGAACAGACCCAGCTGGGGGAGGGGGAGGTGGGTTACCCTCACCATGTGACCCAACCCCTGGACTGGACCAGACCTAGCTGGGGGTAGGGAAGGGGGAGTACCCTGACCAGGG
>JBCAUG010410018.1:0-16206 GCA_038406175.1 Haplosyllis leylae
ATTCAAGACTCGGCAGAGTCACAACATTTGGTGTCAGAAGTGTTGGCTCGTACGCACACCGAAACAGGGAGGCCAAGGGTGGTACAACATTGTGGATTCAATAGCCGATGGGGTTGGCTTACCTGAGGATAGGAAGCAGCCTGTGATGTCTTGTCGATGAGAATGCCAGACTCTGAAGAAAAGGGGGAGGAATGTAGTGGTTCGTGTTAGGCCCCCAAGCCTAACGTCCAGACTTTTGGCTTAGTGGTAGAACGCTGGACTGACGTGCGAGAAGTCGTGGGTTCAAGACTCGGCAGAGTCACAACACCAGCATGAATAACAAAACGAAATCCTCATTTTTATATGTACAGACTATTTTCCAATGTCCCTCTTGGTCGTGTACTGAATCCTTCTATTCCCTTTTACTTAATGCCCAACAATGCGACATGGTCACATGTGGTTTAAATCAAATCTACCAGCATCTTTTACGTTGTCTGTTAACGATGAAAAAGGGCGAAAGTGAAGATTGAGAATCTGTTTGACGTTTATTGTTGTTCTGTACAAATATAATACTGGCTGATTAGGATTACTGAAGATCCGTATATAACAAAGGCCTTATTTACTGCAATACAGCCATAGACGTGTAAATTGTATTATGAAATGCACCGAACCTATTTGGTAACGATGTCGCAATTACAATCGCAGACGTTGGGTGTAAGTTCACCCTAAAAGTCTAATTCAATGCTTAGCGTTATTCCTCAGTGTGAATGTACCTTATCCACTGCCCATAAACGGACTTTAATACTAATGTTACATTATACACCCTGTGAGCAGTGACTGTGCATAATGCCTCACTGCTGATCTCACTCCCATACACTCTCATGTGCACGGTGATTACCACTGACCCGTCACATGGACGTGCATTTTCACAAACACGCACACAAAAAAGGGTTTACTCTATGTGTGTGTGCCTGAGCCTGACCATTTGAAAATTTAACGTGTACTTTAAGCATCATTAATTAAAGGACAGGTTCAGAATTAAATTTAAGAGTTCCCGAGATCAAGCGTGAGATAAACAATTCTCATTGAGCGACTCCATTTGGGACAGATGGACAAGTGTACTTATCGTCTATCATATTTTAATTTTTTTTGGTTAATTATATCTGAAAGTTTGAGCTTGCAAGTTGGCCATCAGCAACACGAAAAGCTACATTTGTTGCAGTATGCGCGCGGACTTTTTTGTCAACATTCATTTTCTAATAATTTTATTCAAAAGTTCACTGTCATGTACAAGTATGGCACTGTGCTGCATTGCACCGTGTATGGGCCCCTCTCCACAGACACTAGTGCGACATTAAACATTCGAGTTTTTCTGTTTTTGGTTTGTTAGTTTGTCAATTTTTTTTTTGGAAATAATGTTCTTCTTTTTAACGAATACAAGTACTTGTCTTAATATGGAAATATATACATGTGCAAATATTTTTAATATACCAGTATAAATTATTACTTGTTTTAGAGATATTTACAAGTACAGGCAGCAAAATAATTTGACAAATTCAAGATACAATTTTAAAACGGAAAAACTCAACTGTGTGTCGTATCTGTATGCGGCTCAAGTGAATCATATCTCAGGTATGTTAAAATTAACCATGCGTAACGCAACAGGTACAAAAACGGTTTAAAGAGTTCGGCATAACTTCCGAATATGGACAAATACACTGACGTTTTTTTTCCCGTTGTGCAAAGCCGACTGTAAGGCACTTCCAGAAATTATTTTTAGCCTCACAGACAATTGGGCTAATTAACAAAGAGAAGTATTTGAGACGTTTACTATTTGAATGACGCTTTTGTAAAAACCGTTTTACCTTGTTTTAAGTGTAAACTTTTTTCATTGTCACTTGAATAAAAGATTGAATATTTGAAGTGACTTCACAGAATGTGATTTGGATGTACTTGATTCTTCGCGGAACACCATTTCTCTTCTTTCCTTTGTTTAACTTCAGTCACATTCAGTACTCATTTTGTTTAAATTCTTTAAGCTTTCTGTTTACGTACTAAAAGCTCTTCAGTACAGAAAATTTGAACGTGAACTTGACAATCCTGCACAAGTGCCGAATCTAAATACAACTCTTTCTATTGTGAGTTTAGATTACAACAAAAATGTCGAGTACGAAGGAAATTTAATATCAGCGTAAAAATGTGCGGGAATAAAAGGTAAAACACGTCCCTGTCTGAGGTGATCATTTAAACGCTATTGGGAAGTGGTAGGAAGTTTCTTCCTGGAAATTCGTTCCAATCTAAAATAATATTGGGAGATTGAGTGATCCTGGTAAATGAAGGAATGGGTAGAGAACGACGGGTGGAAAAAATTGAAAATTTCAGGAAGGAAATATTTCTATTTCAAATTAAGTTTATTTTATTTCTTAGTTATTGAATTTAAGTTTGAAATTTAAATTCAGTTTCATGGTTTTACTGTGTTTATCTTCATGTGAAAACTGATCAGACTTCTCCCAAAGTAAAATGGTGCACCTTAAACAAAGCGCTCCTAATGGAAATGCCAACATGCACGGTGTTATATTAACATTGCGCACGGTTCCATGTTTTTACTCCTGGACTGAAACTCAGGTGAAAAATGCCATAAAAGCGCCGCAACAAGCAGAACCTGGCTGTTTGGAAATGCAAAGTGCAATTTAGTTTTTCTATTGATAAGATTTATGACAGCAAAAAAAGACATGTTTTTGCATTATCGTTAAACATTTGTTTCTGACACTTAGAATTCGTTTCATTCTGTTCAGGTTTTTACTCCTATAATGTTCTTCATTCTAGTCCAAGGAAAGAATGAGTATCAATGGTTGCACCCTGGTCACAGACTAGACACTGCAATTATTAAGTCTATTTTGCTTTTTGTTTCGGAAAAATAAAAGGGGTGTAAATTTTTATTTTTGCACAATTGCAGTATTTGTGGATCGTACAATTACCCAGGAAGTGGATTTCGTGAGAACGTTTTTTTGAAAGGCGTGTATCTCAATACACAACCAAAGATCCCCTACCTATCTGTGTTACACAGCCGAGTGAAGCACCACTTCGTGAAGTGAAAATAGGATTGGAGGCTCTTCAATGTAAAAAGGCAACAGAAGCCACATTTGTTTCAATTGACAGGAGCCAATATTTGTACTGTGTGTGTTTGTTTGAGCGAGTGACTTTCGCTGTTTAAAATTCTACAAATGGGCGAAATGTACCGCGTAGTAGGGACCTTAGCTTAGGGTCCGTTTACATTGAGGAAAACCGCAATGACTTCGCTAATTCAGCGATCCCAGCAGTACATTCACACAGCACAAAGACAAACGTCAAAAAAATTGTCGATATTCACTTTTTACATTCAGACATCGTTGAATATAACCAAAGCAACATGGTAAAAATTGTTTAAAATCACTCAATTAGAAAGTAAATTCTATCTATTGGAAATATATTTCTTTGCGATATGAATTTCGTATTCTTCACACAGTGTGATGGAACCTTTAGTAATATGAGAGTATAAAAAATACAAACGAGCAAACAATGACGCATGACTTTGTGCCACTTCAGCCGAAAATTACTTCGGTTAATATTTCCCAACAGTTTGTCCCCCAGATAAAGTACACTTCCAAATTGGGGACAATTTGACGTTTAAAATCATTAACGCCTTTGAAAAAAGAGCATTGTGCGTGTCTGTTCAAAGAAACGCCGACCAATACAAAATTCACAAACAATGCGAAAGGAAATTTTTGTTTTGTTTATTTTTCTTTTTCTTTTTTTTTTTTGGGGGGGGGGGGGCATGGTACCAAATTTATATGGCACACATTTTGTAAAAACCGCATTGCATAATTTTACAGTGAAAAAATGAGTAAATACTGTACAGACCAATCACTCAACATACCACCTATACTTAAATGTATCATCTGACTGATTCCAAACTCTATCAGACATATGTAGCGACCCCACAAGTACCACGAGCGAAGATAATATTTTCAGTTATGTCTGTTAATCTGTCCACTGGGAAGGAGTCTCCCTGTGCCAAGTCCTAGGAAGTTACCCCATGATGTAATAGGAGAGGGTCCGCCCTAGTCCCATATAAGGAACGACAAAGGCAAGGGACATTGGGAAGGACCATCCAGGAAGGAGGGTCAACCTCCCCTCCCCCCGTCAGTAGCGCAGGTTCTGATGGAACGGGGATTCTGGGAGGCTTTTTTGTTTGCATGTGATTCAAAGTTTTCTTTAAAAGTAGAACGACAAGGCAATTAATTATTCGTACGCGAACGTGTGACACCAAGAACAAATGTTTTGGATAACACTACACATACATTGTTTTTATCAAAGTAGCAATTCAAACATCGTACTTTGGCTCTCGTGCCATATGTCGCACATTTCGGTGCTTTGGCTTTCAGGGTAAAGAATGCCTTTGAAGTAAAACACAACCGAACTTTATTTGAACAATCAGCAAGTATATTATTCGCACATTGTCATTGAGAGTTTTCTGAGTGAGCGTATTTGTGTCAATTCCTGTATCAGTATATCATACTGTACTATAACGTTAAACAACAATAATCATTTGATGCCTTGTTTAGGGCAGTGGTCACCCTAGATTGAGGTACGTATTCCCACCCATGGGCTCTTGTCCGTCCGCAAATTAAAATTCACTCTGCTTTGTGGATGCCAAAAGGGTGATAATCGCCCGTAAAATTCAATTAACACAAAGCGAAAACGATTCTTTCCTTAATGTTTGTCATTTATAGACATTTTCCCATTCGTTCGGTGTGAATTTACCCTAAGGTAGAGGCTCACCGTTATTAAGCTGGTGTACTTACAGTTCTGATCGTCGGCGCGGGTGACGTTGATGGTGAAGGTGAGCTCGTTAGACGTCTCGTTCCAGCGCGATTGGGTATTAAGCGACACGAAGCCCTCCTCCCGGTCCAAGAACAACATGTTCTGTACGCTCAGCGGGGTCGAGCTGTAAAATCCGAACCTGCAAAACGAAAAGTCCGGAGGTTTAGAAAACAGGAAGATTTAACTGATGCAAAACATTGCTAACACCGTCAATAAGGTGTCAAGGCTATCTGCGTCTATTATGTGTGTCCGGGGGGGGGGGGGTCAAAGGATAATCCACACAGTGGTTTACTTTGAGCCGTATTTATTGAAGGCTATTGAAGGCTGAAGGTGTAAACTGCTCCGGAGGGTAACTGTGAACTAAGTGCTGGCTGGCCGGTGCGCAGCCTCTATATTGGAAGGGGAATGGCCTTAACTTTAACGCATCACTGGCCAAAGTCCGACAATGTGGATCCAGGGTAAAGATTTAAGCATTAATGTGGGGTAAGGAGTAACCATGTAATGTGCAGGTGGCTCTGGAAACGTACATGTCGACCGATTGAATTCTCAATCCATTTCTGGGAATTGAGAAAACATCCATAGATATGACGGAACTGTACCTTTCGGGTTCCTCCTGTTCGACAGTGAAGAGTTTGGTGTTCGCCGGGGTCTGTCGGTTCACGACGAACGTGAGCGGCTCGTTCGGAGACGCCTGGCGCTTCCTCCTCCGGGTGAGGGTGCTGCTCACCAGCGGATCCTCCGTCAGAGGAGCCGTCAACTAAAAACACAAACAGGAATATACAGCGTTGGATACAGATTGCAAGGCAAATGAAAAAACTATGAAACTCTATTCTGCGTGTGGCTTAGTATCGTCACTATTCAGAAATGCGGGGGTCGGTCCCATTTCATCTTATATTCAAGTTTCATTTCCGACCAGTTCTTTTCATGCTCAGTTCATATTGAACGTCTGCTTTCGCGATTGGGCCTGCAATATTTCTTTTAAGGTATGGTGAGTATGGCACCACCATGGACACTTCTGTTTCCTCTGACAGACGTAGGTAATGGTACGCAGTTTGGATAATTCCTTACCTGAACGAGCGCTGAATCTCTCAATCCTCTGCCATCATCAGCATGTACCTTCAGCTCGTAACTCTTGCCAAACAGTGATCTCTTCAAGCTGTCGAACATCATCTCCATATCACCAAACATAGAATCCATGTTGAACCCAATATCACCCTTAAACGGGTCAATTTTGAAGAGATCGGCCATAGTGTCCTCTAGTGAGTAAGTGACGTCATCCTTGTCTGCGTCCGACGCAAGGACGCTGAGTAACTTTTGGGCGCCATCTTTGAAAGATTTCAAATCACTGGGCAATTCTGATAGGTAGTACGGAAGATGGAATTTCGGCGCATGCTCGTTGCTATCCTCAATATCTATTTGTACAATTGCATGAGTGATAATTCCACTGCCGTCATCCGCTTCTATGGTGACGGAATAATCCGGACGCTCTTCGTGATTAAAGGTTTCCATGGCAACGAGATTGGGTACTAATCCTTCCTGTTCAGAATCTGGACGAAACTCTGGCGTCTCTAGGCTGAATAAATCCGTATCTCCAGAAACGAGTGTTAAATTGGCAAACGAGGCAAACTGACTGAGAGCGTCTCTCAAATCATCCAACTGAGTCACAGTGCTCCCTGCTGGCATGTTCTCCAGCAACGACCCTCTGTAAGGCTGCTTCGTGAATTGGGGCCCGGGTAAAGGTTTGGATGTGATGAACAAATAAACGTTTTGGGACCAGGATTGGGTCGGGTCCACGGGATGATTGTGCTCTACGTTTAAAGATACATGCTTGCCATCCAGATGGCTGATGTTCTGGGTGGTGATCAGGTGTCCCTGATCTAACACTGAAAAATACTTTGAGGTATCCTCTGTAGGATCCTCATCCCGGAAAAAAGGACTGTTTCTCTCACCAACGCGCATCTGGTATATTCCATTCCGGATCTGATTGGGTAACATTGTTATCACGTGACCAGGTTGCGCGTTACTCGGCACGGGTATCACTCTGATTGGCTGAGACGTTGCCATGATCAGACATAATTGGTTGAAGGTGAGTAATAACACCTTCATAGAGTATTTACACAGCTCCATTTTGAAATTTCTTGTTTCTTAAACTTCTTACGAAATGTTCTGTTGCTAGTTCCTCTTTTTACGTCACCTCATTGTATCTACAAGTAAAAGTAAGAAATAGATTAGACCTTTGGTGGCATTTCAGTCGTACATTTCTTTTGAGTGTGCACGTCAGTGGGAAAGTCCAGGTGTCCAAAATTCACCCAAGAAATAACACCTCTATATTCAAGGAAGAAAAAATTTCATTGTTACCTTTTCCCATTTTTCAAAATAATTACAACTGTAAAGTAACACGAATTAATCAATTTAATTAATGTTGCATATGGAAAAAAAACTCTTGCATTCATTTCATTCATCTCTGGCGATTGAAGCATAGAACGTGCGTGAAGTCCGAAGAGCCAAGTTGTGTCAACCTGTTTGTGGTACCAATGGCTCTTCATATCGTATTTATTAGGCAATGAAACGACCAATAAAGTCATAACACAAGCGACAAATTAGCTCACAAAGAATAACGTTTTCGTTTATCGCTGATAAAAAAAGTTTGCATGGCTTCGTTTGCTGGTGATGTGTATCCTCTTTTAGTTTTGCTCAGAAAGAGGTTGTCAAACAGATTACGTTTCTGTTCCCAATGTTGTTCCGAAATGAACAGATTTCCGAAATTTTGGCCCGACAGTTTTCCACGTTTTATTATTGACAAAGTCCATATTCGTGCAGAAGTGAACCGCACTGAAGATATTGACTCTATATGGAAATGACTTGAGACAACAACCTACACATTTCATTGATTTGTAGTTATTGATGATCGATAAGTGACAGGGGAAAACGTCCACCTTAAGCTACCTGTTTTAAGTCGTTATTAATGTGTCGCTAAGAAATTGATTATAGAGAATGTCGCTTGGAAATTCGACGGAGCGGATGCTCCAGTGCATTAGGGACATGAAAATGTCCATGTGAAATGTCAGAAATATTAAATAGTGAAAGTTCTTCACATGACATTGTTAGAAGATGTCAAAATATTCCCCGATTGAATCACTACCTGATTAGATTATTAACATTAAATGCAGATTGAGTCTGTCTAAAAAATGTCCCCACCCTAAACTGATGAATGAATAGATTCTTTAAGCCATCAACAAAACTGCGACAGATCCAGAAATTGCATTGAGCAAAACATGAGACATTTTGTGGTAACTTCAGGTGTAAAAATTTCCCCCGAAACCCGTTGTGAATAGTACACAGATATGCATCACAAGTTTCAGGGTTTTTTAAAATTTTCAGAACAGAGCCAGACAAAATAAGTGATGGGATCTGACACACGTAGTGTCTCATATACAAATATCAGCATTTTTTCAACGAACTTTTAAAACTAATTAAAACTTATTGCACACAGTACAAATAGAAGGATTTCAGGGAAGAGATTCATGTGTGAAAAGCACGCGAGGATTCAACCAATGAAGACTCGTCGCCGCTGCCATTTCACACATCTTACTCACTTCACGTGACTTGCTTTCACAGACTATATAAACGGGGGAGACGGGGGGTACCCATGCTGACTTGTATGGGGGGTACCAATCCCTGACTAGGGGGGTACCCCAGCTGGGATGGTACCCCTGCCAGGGGGGTGTACCCTAGCTGGAGGGTACCCTGGGTACCCCCAGATAGGACAGCAGAGCCGGGGGGTACCCCACCTCAGCCAGGGGGTACCCCAGTCCTGGCCAGGGGGTACCCCACCTCAGCCAGGAGGGGTACCCCATCTCAGCTGGGGGTACCCCAGTCCTGGCTGGGGGGTACCCCACCTCAGCCGGGGGGTACCCCTGTGGATTGACAAACACGACTGAAACTATTACCTTCCCGCATCCTTCGGATGGCGGGCGGTAATAATTTAGTTGCAAAAAATTACCATTGATGAAAAATGGTTCCTACTCACAACAGCAAAAATGGTTCAGGAGGCTCTAAAAAGGGGGGTTGGAAAAATCACCACACCGGTCCTGTTACCTGTACGAGTCCCGGTCCCATTCTCATGCAGCGTGAATAGGTCATAAGGAGGGTAAAGCCCCGATGACCCCTCTATGGATCCAAATTTCTTCAATTTTATGCAAGTTTAGAAGAAAACTGACTGTTATTCCTTTGCGAAACACGTATCCTATGCGAGTCAATGAAACTGCATCGTAGTAAAATGTTATTACCGCCCGCGTGCTCAGTACGACGGGAAGTAAATGTTTGCAGTCTGTCCACAGGGGTACTCTCCCTCCCTACCCTCCAGCCAGGTCCAGGTCAGCAGGGTACCCCTCCATCCCCTGGCCAGGTCCTGGTCAGGGTACCTCTCCCTCCCTCCCCCCAGTCAGAGGGGGTACCCGAGTGGGGGAGGGGGTACCTGAGCTGGGTACCCTCCTTCCCCGGAAATTTTTTTTTCCGTTTTTGAAATTTTTTTTCTTAAATTTTTTTTGGGGACAAAGGGAAAATTTATTTGGGGGGACATAAGTCCACCGGGATAGGTTTGCTAAGCGGCGGGCGGTATGCCTCTTGCGTTCACGCAGGAGGACTTTCTTGTTTTTGAAAATATTTTTTGTTGCGATCTTGGAGAATGTTTTTTGACCAGCCGCGTTACACAATTCTTTAAACACTGATTTGAAGCAGCAGATATTACTGCATCTATAGTTGACACAACGGAAATCAGATCAGGACAATAAATGACATTTCGACAAGATATTTAACGTTGTGGAAAGTAAGAACAAATGTCTGGCAAACGTTTCTACTTATTAAAGTTTTGAATAAGATTAGTATACCAAAGGCCAAAAAGGAAAATAAATCAATTCGAATATATATACAACATTTTGACAAGATATGAAATTAAAGTTTAAAGTACGATTTGTCCCACAAACTTTTCCAAGGATTAAACTGTCATTAAAGTTTTGTAAAAGATACTTTGATACATGTTGGGCACGGTTAATTCGAACACGGTTAATCCGAAGTTCCACTTAATTCAAACTTTTTGCTTTATAGTCTTTTCAGGGTTAAAATGCATGGTTAAATCAAACACAGTGAATTCAAAGTTCCACTAGATCAAAGTCATTTCAAATTTTCTTTAACTTTGATTTGAAGTAACTGTAAATCTAAGTTTCAATGTGTGTGAAATCAAAGTTTGTTGTAATTCAAAGCTTTAAATTAAAATATTTCCTTGTTCAAAAACTTTGTATTAGAACTCACATTGGAGGTCAAACAATTTCTTTTGACCATTTCATTGATACCGAATGAGTGAGCACAATACATGGATCTACCATTGGTGGCAAATGATGTTCATGTCGAAAGGAACAATAAGTTTCGAACGGCTAGTATCAGCCATTAATGTCAAGAGTCAAAAGAAAGCATTGGAGTCAATGATATTTGTGTCAAAAAGTGTAAGGTTACTTGTCAGTTTTCATTTGAGACCATTTTGAGACCATTTCAAGAAATGTTCTGTTAAAAGATAGAGAGGCACTGACAGACCTGTTGCCCAATCTCATGTGCTGAACGCTGCTGGCTACACAAGATTAAGCAATAGCAGGTCTGTGATGTGCACATTTATTAAGTATCTTTTAACAGTTGAAAGCATAAACTTCTCATGTCAAAATGGTCACAAACAAAAGAAATAATTTTGAAGTAATCTACTAAATGTGTTTGTTTCTCATGTCAAAAAGGTCACAAAACCATTAAACTACCTGAAATGATGCTATGTAATGGCTTCATTTCTTAAATCGAAGTAGGTCTAATTTAAAAAGTTAAATCAAAGGAAGCCACAATTCAAAAAAATGAGTGGAACTAAGTTGTAAATCGATGTTTTAAATCAAAGTAATTTCTAATTTGAAGTTTCCTACAAAGTATGAATTAAAAGGCATAGTTGAGTTCGAATTTCCACTTAATTCAAAGGAAAACCTTTCCAAGGAATCATTTCGAATTAATCGTGTCCGACCTGCAACACTAATCTTGCTCTCGTAAATAATCTTTACATCCATGAAATTGACTTTAATTTCTTGTTATGAATATGCAAACCAGACTGTGTTTTCCAATAAATACTCAAGCTGAAGAGCAGAATCCATTACTTCACTTTACTAAGTTCTCGTGACTTAGAAGAAGTAAAATGAAGCTGATTTGTTTGATTACAGCTGTTACTGTTCTGCCTTGTATTTCAGGTGGGTTAAATTTATCTGTGCTTTGGGGAAATCAGTGTACTGAAAATGTCTTTCTTGCCAATAAGGTTTTATATTTAAGAATATGAATTATTTTAAATACTAGCTTTCCTAATTTAGGTATTATTTAATATTTTTGTGGCGAGCTTCTGAGAATGTCAGAAGAAATGTGTGGAAGACAATCACATTGGTATCTTTCTGTGTAGCCTGAAATAATTATTCAGTACTCATGTAAATGTGTTCTTGTTTGTCTGCATTTATTCCTGTGTACGGTTGCGACTGTTTACTGCTTCATCTTCCCATTCATGTTACTGATATGAATGGCTGATCCTCCACTGTGTAAATTTTTATTTACATTCTCATCTCCGGAATAGGACAAAAAATAAAGTACACTCAAAAGGTATGTTTTACTGGTCTCCTTGGGAGACCACTCGAAGCAGCCTGGCACATGGTCCGTGTACTAAAAGTGAGTGCCAAGTTGGACACTTTGCCCCCGCCCCCCCCCCTCCTCCGGCCACCATAATGAAAACTAAGTATTTTCAGGCCAACCTTCAAATTTGGCACTTGCATACTTTATTGACAGAAGGGTACAGTTTATGACCCAAAGAGATCTGCACGTGTATCACTTGCTGATGGTTAGCAATTGTAACATATAAAAGACACATTTTAATCTAATGATATCTTTCTTCTGACTCTCTGAACAAGAATGCAAGTTTTAATTCTTGTAATAATTACTCAAAATACATCCATAGGCCTAGGTTTGATAACATGATTTCTTTTTATCCACATGCAGATTTCATGATGGTAATATTGACACCTCTGCTATAAAATATCACAGATTTGATTCCTCTCACCATTTCATTCTTGTTCACCTGCAGGCTGCATCAAAGCACATGGGTATAAGGGCCCCTTTTCCGGAAAAAAACTGGACTATGATTTACTCGAATGAATCATTTTTCTAAAGAAATATTTAGGAAGGGAAAAATGTCCCTATTTGGAATTAATTAAGGTAACCATTTTTTGTAGCATCCTGTTCTCATCCTCCGATCATACCAAATTCAATTGTCAATATTGGCTCACCTATCAATGGACGATACCCCGAAAATTCACTATATGCTGTGCACTGCAAGGCCGGATTTACTTTTGGGAATTCATTACATATGACATTTCATTTTGCTACGTGCAGAAATAGAACTTGGGCCCCGATTGGACCTCTGCCTGAACCATGCACAGGTAGCAAAATATATTACTTCAAAATTGAGATTTGAATACATATGTAATGATATTTTAACTTAATTTAACTGTAAATATTATGAGTAAATACACTGGATGGCCCAGACCATTGAAGACTTTGTACAGAATGCAATTTTTACCATTTAAAAGCTTTTTTGTATGTTTACTACATTTTAGCAGGTACAGTCTGCTCGACACCACATATCCCATTAGATACATATCCATTGACTGATATTAGAGGCAATCCAACATTTTCATTTGGTAGCAATGTTACATTTCGATGTAGGACTGGATATGCATTGCTTGGGAACGATACTATCACCTGCCAACCAAATGCAACGTGGACTCCAAGTCCAAGATGTGTTGTTTCATCATGTTCTTATCCTAGATTTAGCGCACCAAATGGAAGAATTCTTGTTATTGATTCATCAGAAAATGGAAGATATCCCCATGGATCTCTCTACATAGTGAGCTGCAATAAAGGATTTCTCGCCAATATATTGCCGCCTATAAGCCGCTGCCATCTTGGAGGAAGGTGGTTTCCTCATCCGTGGTGTAGAGGTAGTAATTACACGTTACTTGAAAATTTGGGAATTGAATATAAATGAATATTTTGACAACACATATCATATATCACTTCAAAGTAAATACAAAAAGCGTTCAACTTTTAAAGATGAAATGTCTTGTCATCAATGATAAAGGCCTTCATTGGTACCAAAAGAGCAAGAAACCTTTCGCAATTAACTATGATTTAAATACTTAATTTCTGATGCTGAATCTAAATAATTTGTCAATGCATGAAGGACTTTTAAGACTGAATGCAATCTTTATTATTTCGTATGTTCACATTTGTCCTCAGCAATGTGTTCTGGATCAGCTGACCCACCAAATGGATTTATGTTAAAAAACAAAGTCCCATATGGGGCTCTGTATCCTGTTCATTGACAAAATGTAAACAGTCTTGCTTCATTAAACATTAGCTATCAAGTGTACCAGGTGAATTTGCATTGTATTCTAATGGTTAGTGGACGGACTATGGAACTTTTAGGGAAACTAAATGAGACTTAAATTTTGAAGACGATTTAAATTGAAACTGAAAGAATACTGATTATATGATGATAAAGTATGCAAAAAATTTTATCGGTAGCACTTAGATTTTAACATGTAAAGTAATGTGCCAAATTTGATAATAATATAGATTACCATTGGTTTCAATGGAAACTTATGCCATATTTGTGATGTAACTACTCATTATAGGCTGTGAATGTTACTGTAACTTCCACAGATTTCTGAACCATTATGTTCTTCAAACAACTGCTGATAAATTTCCACATTGCATCTTGTAAAGAAGTACTTTACATTAGTGACTGTACAGAATGCAATTTTTACAGTTTAAAAAGCTTTTTTGTATGTTTACATTTTAGCCCCAGATGTATGCCAGAGACCATCTCCCCCAGAAAATGGAGTTATACTTACTGATATTAAAGGCAACAACACATTTTCATTTCGTAGCAGTATTGAAATTGGATGTAGCAAGGGATTTGTACGGAATGGGCCGTTTTATATCACCTGCCAACCAAATAGAATGTGGACTCCAAGTCCTACATGTGAACCAACTGGTAACACTCTATATCTATCAGTATGTGCGTTTTTGTGTCTGTTTGTCACAAATTCTCGTGTGACATTATGCATTTAAATAACAGCTAAAATTTTTGACTGAACTTGATTGAGAATGATAAATGCCATCAATGACCTGTTGCATTCTTTTCAAAAACCACTTTGCAAATTACTTGTAGAAATGGCCTTTTTTCAAAGACCATTTCTTCATCAAGCTAAGCAAGGGTAAAACCTCTAATTCACCAACCCCAGAACATGATCAGATGTATTTCTATCAGAAATAAGAACAGCCATGTCTATTTGGTCAATTGTACATTCAACACATGTGATTAGCTACTCCAGCCAGATAATATGAGCAGAGAATTCGCATCTTTCTTTGAATTGCTGATTATGTTTCTTGCAGCACCCTGTCCAAATATTACAATAGCTAATGGGTCAATAATACAGTCAATTCCAAAACCATACAAAGGAATGTACCTTCGGGACTTTGCTATAATCATCGAGTGTGATCCTGGATATGCAAGAATGGGCCCGGCAATTTATGTATGTGGTCGCAATGCAACGTGGATTGGACCTCCTCCAAAGTGCACTGGTAACAATTCCATTATTTTTCAATAATAACAAGACCACAAAGTTTAATAAGAACAATACCACCATAAGATTTTAAATTTTCAAATTCCACCACATGATTTTTAAAATTCCTCATAAATATTCTCATTTGGTGACATCCAGAACAGATTGAATATTTTTTTCACATGGTGGCATTAATTATTCTGGATCTTGAGATGCAAGTGTCCTGGTAGATAGTTAAATACTTTTCACGGTGAGGATACAAACAGAACAACAATTGCTCAACCAACTCAATCTACAATTTAATTATTTCAGGCCCTTATGCAAGTCTAATTAGAAACTAAAATACTCATTTGCATACTCATTCATAATAAATTCATTTGCATAGTTTGAAGCTTCATTTTGAGAATTTTGGTTGCAAAAAGGAGGAGAAAATAAGCAAATTACTTAATCCTCAAGCAGCAACACAGAACTTGAACAAAACAGGTAGGTTATCTGCCCAAATAAACAAGAAACTGAGCAATTGCTGTTCTGTTTGTATCCTCACTGTGAAAAGTATTTCTTTATACATTACGTATGACATTAAAATCAAATGTGTAAATATTATTACTTTTTCTTTTCAGCTCTGTAGAATTTCATTCAACAATGCTTACTTCTAAATTTTCCAACTTTTCAAAAATTAACTACAAAGAAATTTGTCAAATTTTAGCATAACATGTAACTATTGTACTGATTGGAGCAAAATTACGTTCAAAATAAACTTTAGAAATTTTAAAACAAATGGGTTGTGGTCATGTGGTTTCATGACTTTTCTTTGAATCAATACACCTGCATCATTTTGAATATCACGGTTAATACTTTGGAGATAAGGATACGTTTTTTTTTTGAGTCCTGAAAATAAAAATACCTTGTCGTCAGACGTTTGCCTGCTGGCTCGTTGCTTTGTTACAAAAAGATTCTGACGTCACCAAAACACATTTTGACCAACGAAAGTATGCCAAGGCATTTTCCCCAAATCTTGCGGATACCCCAAATCAATCACTGCGCTGACTCTAAACGAACTAGCAATTATCTCACAAAATACAATAACAACGAACCTACAACAAGTAGATTTCTTTGCATCCAAATCATTGACAGCAATGTTGAAAAGTTCGGTTACTACGAGCACCCTCCTACAATCAGTAATTTTCTTTGCATCAATTTGTTCGTTCTAAACGGGACCCGGTGTACTACCTGCACACATTTATCCACGTATCTTTTACATCTCTATGATAATATTGACTTTTTGCGGAAGTAACCACAGGCAACTCCAATACTTTAACTAAATTAATTTGTAATATTACTGGTGATCAACAGAGGATGCACGCAGTTGATAGCGTGAACACACATGTGCGAAAGCTTCCTTTGTGAAGCTGCCTATTTTCAGTCATTACAAAGCTGTCACTAATAAATTGATAATGGAGAATGTCCTTTAGAATGTTAGCTATTTTGTTCACTTGTTTTTCCGTGCAGAAGGCAACTGAATGGAAATTTATGTTACTGCGCTGATTTGAGCAAACATCACATGCAACACTGCAACTAGATGGGCAATTGTATTCCTTGTTTCACTACATTTGATCAACTGGCCAGTCATTAAATTTTAACTTCGTCTAATCCATTTTACATGGGAAAGTTG
>JBCAUG010410129.1:2345-16202 GCA_038406175.1 Haplosyllis leylae
GGGGGGGGGGGGGGTTCCGCTGTCCCTCCTGGATGGTACCCCAGTTCCGGGGGGGGCGGGTACCCAGGACAGGAAGGATGGGAACCCCCTGGAGAGGGGGTACCCCCCCCCAGCCTGGACAGGACGGGGAACCCCCCCCCCCAGCCTGGACAGGGGGAACCCCTCCCCCAGCCTGGACAGGACAGCAGGGTACCCCATGTCAGGACAAACCAGCAGAGCCAGCACTTGCTACGCGGCGGGCGCTATGCCTCTTGCGTTAACGCGGGAGGACTTTCTTGTTTCTAATTTAGATCTAAATTCTTGTAAGGTTTTCTTCTAATTTGTATTTGTTTGCTCAATTGCACGCAGAACAGAATAATACAAAAACTCACTTATTTTGTACTTTTCTTTATTCAAATTGCATATTTAGAATGTATGGAGTGGAAAACAAGTCACAGTTTTTTTCCACACCATTATCTAAAATTGATAATAGTCTGACCCAATAGATTTTCAAATAAAGAGATAGAATTATTTGTCTGTGTCTCATTATATGAAATTCTTCACAAACCTTAGTATAAACTGAATAAAAACTTTTAATTTATTAAATATTTGTGGAGTCCATTGTGCCAAGTACGTTTCAAAAAGGCAGCTTTGCTAGGAATCATGATTTATTTCTCAAAACAATGCAAAATGGAATGAAAACCGTTGAACTGAATTTTACTTTTTGCCAACAACGGTATTGTTTCAAGTTTTGTCGGTGCTTTAAGGCTTGTTCAGGTCGAGCGTCGGCGTCATTGCTAGCGTCAAAATATCAAATGGGTTCCGGACCGATTCTCAAGCGGCTAGCGATGCCGCTGATGCTTGGTGTGTATGAGACAAGTATAAATCAATGTTGTCCTTCTCTTGACGCTGACGCTCGGTCTGAACGGGCCCTTAAACGTAGATAGTTCTGTATGTCAAAATCATGAAATAAAATAGTTCAAACTGTCAAAGGAAATAACCAGCTTTTTCCCCCCAAGTTAACACATATTATAACGCGTGCTCTACACAGAATACATATGACTTTCAATTACTATCTGTTGTTATTAGTTCTGCCTCTTCCTTTAAAAGGAGTATTTTTTGCATTGTTTGTAACCACCGATTTTCTGGTTCCTGTTGCAGTATTATTACCTTTCACTACAGGTTGTTTGGCCTTGACTTTATTAGCCTTTCGGTTTGAAGACTTTTTGGTACGAGCTTCTACTTGTCTTTTAGCACCTTGCACCGAGGAAACGGATTTGGCCTTCTTAGCTGTAGGTGGTGGAGTTATTTCTCTTTGCACTGATCTAGATCGAGATCTGGATGTTGACCTTGAAGTTGACCGTGATGATGCCCTCATTGATGTATTATCTGGCACAAGTAGATCATTTGTGTCCTTTGCTGATTTTCCTTTTTGAGATCCTATTTTAATCTTTTTGCCAGTGCCATTTAATTTAGGAGACACCTTTCCACCGTCGTTTGCGGCACTTGTTGGCTCTTTGATAACTGATTTCTTGGCCCGCTTCGGTGGAGATGTTGCAAGCTCTTCGTTTGAATTACCTGAAATGTTTCGGTTTTGTTCTGTCGTTTTAATACGAGGACTTTTCTTATTTTTCGGGGTGATTTTACTATCGAACTGATCAGCATCAGAATGATCAATAACTTTTCGTTTCTTTGGACCCCTTTTCCCTTTCACTGGACTCGGTTCTTTTTCTTCTTGAATTCCGTTCGGAATATTTTCATCAGGACATTTGAGTTGTTTGGACTCTTGCTGATTAAACAGATTATTCTCCAGGTCATTTTGTTTCTTTCTGCCACCTTTTCTTGATTTCTTAACACTGCCTTCCTCCTTGAGTACTTCACGTTCTGCTGAACTGGTTTTGTTTACTACTTGTATGACGTTAATGTCGTCGATTTTATTTCTCTTAATATTTTTCCCCTGGCCTTTTGGTGATTTCTTGGACATTGATTTTTCGGTCGAATTTTCAAAAAGATTCTCACCTTCTCCGATGGGGTTTTTCCCTAGAAGCACGGAATTTTCTGACAGTTTCATATTTCTTTTGTTCAATGTCCCAATCGTAGAAGATTTTTTGACAGCTGCTTTAGGCTTCCTACCTCTCTTCACACCCGATTTTACAATAGGAATGATCTGTGAACCGTTCGGTGCTTTTGTGAGTGTCGTTTCACCATTCATATCCTTCTTGGGTGTTACGTTCTTCTGGGAATCCCTGCTTTCACTTCTCTTTTGTTCTTTTTGAGAACTTTTTTCTGTGTTTTCTGAGGACTCTATTGGTTTTAGTTGTTTTGTCCTTTTTAATTTCGAAGGCTCATCCAGTTCTCGCGTTTTGGTCTTCTTCCATCCCTTCTTTTGAATTTTATCCGTACTGGTAGTTGACTCGAGGTTTTGTTGTGCCGACTCTTTCTCATCCTTGTTCATCACATTGGTCCTTTCTTTCAATCGTGCGATAGTGGAATCTAAATCAAAGAGCGGTTTAGCAGTTGTAGTAACAGTCATGGGTACTCCGTCAGGTTTTAGGTCTAATGGCAAACTTTTCACTCTGTTGTTTGTATTTAGGTCTGGAACATTAGTTGACAGTTCTGTTTCAGAGTTCTCTTTGGTATATATTTCTGGAACTTCTGATGAGTCTGTCTCATTTTCTTTCCTGTCCTTACCCGGTTCTAATTTTACTTCCTCTTCATTGTCGCAAGCGGTAGAAATTTCTTCACACCGACGCGTCTCTTTAGTATCAACTGAACCAACCACATTCGGTCCATTGTCACGAACATGGGACTCTGCTGCCATTTCTTCAACTTCAGTGCCAGTTTCATCGCTGTCCTTTGGCCATTCATTTTCATCCTGTTTGTATATTATTTCACATTTTGCACCAGATTCGGTATCATCACTGTCATCGTCCTCTTCCTTTATCGAATTCTCATTATTTCCAGATTCTGGGGATTTTGGAGGTGTCTGTCCATCATCAAATGAACAATTCCCAATCTTTACATTATCCGGTGACTTTCTTCTCGTTTTGTTCTGATTTCCCCACTTGCGATTTTTCCTTCTTCCTCGGCCTTTCCTTTTCCTTCCAGCCTTTGAATCTTCTGATACATCAGACATGTTGTCCGGAGCGAAAGATTCCTTAGTATTCATATTGCAACTATTTGAACTTGCTATAAGGCTTCCACCTACACATATAATAGTATCCTCCCACACTTTGTCTATATGATCCGCATTACCGTGTTCAAAGTATTCTCTTCGGACTGGACAAATGTCTAGAACATGTTTTTTCAACATTCCAATGTAAGTGAATAATTTATCACAATACCTGCATTTCTGCTTGTGCGTATCTCGCACAAATGTGTCCTTTGGTCGCTTGTGAATTCTTCTGCTTGCAACTGTGGTCTTGACGGAATGCATTTCTTTAATTTTTTCTTTGTGCTTACACACCCTTATGTGCCTCTCTAACAGTGATATCGTTCCGAACCTCAGGCCACAGCCATGACATCTGTGCATATCCAGCACCTCCGTTAATTCTCTCCTTCTCATGTGGTTCTGTGGGTTGTACATGAGTTCCAAGCTCTTTCGGCGCTTACTGGCTGCCGCGTCACCGTTGTAATATTCTTCGTCTTTGCCAGTAAAATATGCAGACGATTTCATTTTGCCCATAAACATCTGAAGTAACATATTACAAAGATAAAACAATAATATGTAATGACATCTGAAAGAACAAATAAAACATTAATATATGAAATGACTTTCATCACCAAATTTTCTGTAGGCACAGCTGAATGCTAGCAAAAGACTAAATATATTTTGAACCCTCAGAATCCTGTTTAATATTTGCCATACCTTCTTTTGGAATCCGATAGCTGCCTTAAGTTTCATTTGACTGGCCGATGGCATTTTCTTAGATTGAATACTGATTCGACCAAGTCCTTTCTTAAACACATATTTTGTGTGGGCTTTTTCTGAAGTGTCTGCTTTCTTCTTGCCCTCTGAAGCACAATCCAGGATATGTGCGTGAAGACTGGATATAACCGAAAATTTTTTGGAACACTTGGTACAACTGTATCTCATTTTATCTGCAAAAGAAATGTTTGGCATAGTAATGATTCACCTGGTGCTGTTCACTGATTTGCACGAGTTCTAATGATTAATCTTAGTGAGATCTTGTATGAACAATGCCCTATCTATGCTTTATGCAGTGTGCCATTATAAGGTTTTCATAACAAACACCTTGCGAGAATCAAGGTTTAACGC
The DNA here is from genome assembly GCA_038406175.1 of Haplosyllis leylae. Taxonomy (NCBI): domain Eukaryota; kingdom Metazoa; phylum Annelida; class Polychaeta; order Phyllodocida; family Syllidae; genus Haplosyllis; species Haplosyllis leylae. The sequence goes on from JBCAUG010410129.1 coordinate 6,604, forward strand.
ACCTGTTTGACTAGGAACTTGACTAGTGCAGACATTCAACAGTCCAACTGGGTTTGGATTATGTGACGGTCGATATGACCACATTTTAGACGTCTGCTCAGGAGGTGACGCAACACTATCTCGAGCTGTAGCTGGAGTTTCCATCTGAATGATTTCAGCACAAGCGCTGCTTGTTTCTTGCGGTTTCTGCTTGGTACTATAATCAACCGCACCAGCCTCTAAGCATGGGTCTCTTTCCTGGTAGTTACCCAGTCCAGAAGGATCTGCATTTTTGGTTAAATCCAGAACAGGAGATGTAAAGAACGGCACTGTTATTCCATTTGTCAGCGATGAATTCCTATTGGCTTTGTTGCCACTATGTCCGCCAGCTTTGTGAAATGGACTTTCAAACCGTGGAACAATTTTGGGAGTCTGTAGCACAACTCTATTAGCTACCGACTTTGATTTGGTCTTGGGTGACTTGGTCGCTTTAGATTTTGGTGATTCTGTTACGTTTTCTCTGCATGTCAGATTTATGAAATCCCTGGAAATTGGAGTAAAAAGTTCCCCGGATTGAGTGAGATCCAAATCTGACGGCACATTTCCAGAGCTGTGTGAACTGCTTGTATTATTATGTGATGCGGAATGACTCAGATCTATGGCGCCAGGTGAGTGCGAATCCACTTCGGATGTTTTATTCCCATTTTTGAACACATTAAAAGACCTTGAAGTGGATGATTTAAACACCTGAGGTACATTGAGGTATGTTCTCGGTGACTTAGGAACGAAATTAATTCCTAGTCTTGGCGGTGAGATGTTACTACTGGATATGGTGACCTCACTGTGAACAGGCGGTACATTACGCGCAGGCAAAATGGGAACATTTTCCTTTAGACTGGTGGGAGACGACTCCACTGTGATTTTATGTTTGTCTAACATGTGTTTTTCGTACATCTTTTCATTACTGAATATGGATCGACAAACGGCACATATCTTCACGCTTGGAGTTTTGATAGGAAGCACTGTTTTTCCTGGTTCACATTCAGACAATGGGTCTTCTACACTTACATTATCCGGCTTCGTGCTGAAGTTGTAAGGCGCCTGCTGGGGTTCGGGAAGTGCCTGTAATTGGGACACTGTTCCACTGCTGATTTGAAATGCGTCAAATGTTCTTTTACCAGGTTCTGCTGGTGGAGGTATATGTGCCGGATCCTGGAGACCCGAGTATGGTCTGAACATGCCATTTGGGAAAGATGGGTGTGGTTTTGGGGCAGGTGGTAAAATTAAAGGCTTTGCTCTTAGCATTGGTGCAGGTTTGGGTGATACTTCCTGCTCCGTATTCCTACAATCTATGAACATCTGCTCATTAGCCTGAATTTCTTCATCTCTCCTCTTCAAAGAATAACCACCCAGTAGCTCAGTGTAGTTTTCCATTAATCTAAATCCTTCTGGAAAGTTGTACTTAGTAAACACTTCATCCCTAGGTTTTTCTTCTCCATTTTCCTCAGGAGATACCAAAGTCTGCTTTTTAGTGGTTTCTGATGCAAAACTTTGCACATTATGTTCTTCAGATTTCCACCTGATGTAAGCAGCATTATTCTGCAGGTCATTGACTCCTCCCTCAACAAAGTATTTCAGATTTTCAGAAATATTTCTTGCTACGTTGTTGTAGAAATAGGAGTTGGGTTCCAAATCGAACAGAAGGGAATCGCTGATCGATTTATTGCCGTCAATTTGCCCATCAATATTGTTACACAAACGAACTTTCTTGCTGATCAACAGATGCCTCTGGTGTGCAAGGCGTCTGTGACGACACATATTAGCGTAGTCATGGAACCGTTTTTTACACACAGTACAAGCAAACTTGTACCCAGGTTTGCATTCTGCTAGTCGCATAGATTCTTCCCTATCCTTTTCCATGTCCACTCTGTAAAAGTAAACATCATTGTAAGGAAAAGGCTGTAAAAAATAACTGATTGGAAAATCAAGCTGTCTGAGATCAATTATTTTATACTATTTACACGAAATCATGATTAAACAATATCTATAAATCTGTATCGCTTACACTGAATCTAATATTTAGTATACAGGTATGGTTTAACGTGACCGCATTAAGAAAGACAACTAAGTGACTAATTAGCAAAAACTGACAGGTGAGTGTAAAGTTAACTGTATTTAATGTCAGTGCATCACCAAACATCTTACTGATTTACTTCTCTACTATATATCAATTGTCTTACAAAAAGGATTGGTTTTAAAAGGCAAAAATAACGGAACAGAAAAGTAACAGCATATACTACGAAGAGGTGAAGCTACACAAAAGCTAGGCTAGGTTTAAGTGCTGGCTACACAGTAATACGTTGGTGTACAAAAATTATGAAATAGAAGGACAGACCAAAACTTTCATACAGGATAAAAATGTTTATGATTATTTCAATGTTTGATGAAAATAAAGTTGAAGAATTAATACAAGAGTTTTACTTGCTGATGAAAGTAACAATAAAAGTAATCTTCAAATGCAAGTACAAAGTATAGGATAATGCAAACTTGAAAATTCTCTTCCAATTGGGAATTTTTTTTGGAAAATAGAAACACAAGCAAAGACTTAAAATGTACAAGTCAGTTTGTGTGCACTTTTCAATGGTTTTCGCCAGACATACTTGTAATATTTCAGTGTAATTTTACAGTATTATCCCGTGGTCTGTTTGTGGCCAACCCTCCTACCTGAATTCTTGCCTTCGCCTGTTTTCCTCGTCCTTGTTGGAAGCAAAGTTTTCATTGTGAGTGTCTAGATGCGCAATAAGTTCCTTTTGTGAAGAGTAGTACTTTGCGCAGAAAGCACATTCATGAAAGCTAGAATTTTGAAGACATACATGAAATATATAACTCCGAAGTCAAAAGTTGTTTGGCCTATCCTACTTGTAATCTGCACATCTTAACATTACTACAAAACGATTCAGACGACAAGAACAATTATTTCAAAAGGAACTCACTGCTCTGGATGCAGTTTTCTTGTATGTTTCTTAAGATCGCCTGATTGTGTGAACGAACTAGCACAGTATTCGCATTGCACTCGTCGTCCAAGATGTATCCTCTCGTGCCTCTTCTGGTTAGTAACAGTCGGAAAGTTCTTTCCACAGTAACGACAAGTAAACGACTTAGCACCTGACCAAAATGTACATCAGTAAGTAAGTATTCGTATTTTGCCCAACCACCCACGGGGGTTTAATACTTTCTAATAGCTTACAACTGAGAAAAAACAACTCACCTGTATGAACAGCCTGGTGTCTTACCAGGTTTTGTTTGTGTGAAAACCTCATATCACATCTGAAATAAAATTTATGGAGATATTTTTGCAATGCAAACAAAGACAATTCTACGACCACCAAAAATCATTAAATATTTTGTATGTAGACAGTCTTCGTACACTATTAAAGTGCCTTCGATCAATGGAACTTTGAACTAACCGTGTTCGAATTAACAGTATTTTTTAACATTGGAAAGATAGGGACTTTGCCAAAGATTGAGAAAATAGTTTGAATTAAGTGAAACTTCGAATTAACCGTGTTCGAATTAACCGGAACAGACCTGTAATTAAATCTGAATTTTTATCTACAAGAATAAATATCACATACTTATCACAGCCAAATGCCTTCATATTTGGCATGTCCGGATGATCTTCAATGTGAGACTTAAGTTGTTTAATTGTGTCAAAACAGAAGTTACACACATTGCATCTGAACAATGCTGCAAATGCTGCCTCATCACTTTTGGTCTCAGTCGAGTCATTATTCTCTACCAGAGTACCTGCAACATTAACTTATCGTTTGACAAATTCTTTCCAAATTTAGACATTTTCCAATTATTTTTAAAAAGTTACAAATAGAGGAGTTACAAACGATATAAAGGAGACAATAATTCTAGAAATTGTGCCGTACCTTTATCCGTGTTATCAATTCCTTCAGGATCAGCCCCTTGATCTTTGCAAGTTTCTGCCTGACTTTCTTTTTGAGGAGAAACTTCGCTCTCTTTTTCGATTTTTTTGCTACTTTCTTCGTCATCTACGTCACTAATTTTTAATTGCGAAACTTCGTTTTCACCATTATCACAATTTATGGACTTATTGTTTGCGGTCGTTTGCTCTTCCTTTGTATGAGGTCGACCATCATTGTTAGTTTCATGCGGCTTCGCCACAGTATGGAGTTCTGAAGATTTTGTATCACTTGTGCAGAATCCATCCTGTTCTGCCTTCGGAGTCTGAGCGGTTTTATTATCTTGATCATTAACTCTACCATCCGATGCATTACTCTTGCTAACAGATTGTTCATTTTCTTCATCACCACCAGCAGCTTCTGAAGTTTCAGCAATTTTATTTCTATTTTCATCTTTTCCTGGACTCGGCAAAAGTTCGTGGTTCTGGGAAATGTTCTTTTCGGATTCCCCTGAATCATTTTGTGCTTTCGGTTCATTTTCTGAAGGCGTAGTTGTTTCACTGTTCAATGATGAAACATTAGTCGTCCCCGAATCTTCCGAACTCGTTGCTTGTTTAACTAATTCCACTTGCTCCTTTTGCTTTTTCTGAAGGGCCATGGCCATCGCTAATGTTTCTAAGGCCTCACTTGTTATCTGACAATTCTGCAAATCTCCCTTTGTAACATAATTATAGTTGATATGGTTTCTAATGTAATGTCTTTTTAGACTAAATGCATGCCTGTACACTGCCATACATATGTCGCATTTGAAGACTTTTCTACCCAATCTGCTTTTCACCACATGATGAGACTTGAGATCGAATTGATATTTATCAGGTTCTGCGGTGGATGATGATCTGCTCGCAGCTCCCTGGGATCCCCCTTCATGATCCAGTTTGAGCGAAGAGCTGCACACACTCAGCGAGTCTAAATCATCATCTTCAAATACCTCGTCTTCATCATCTTCCGGTAAAGTCTTGTCGTCGTCTTCTACGTCTGAATTTTCCTTAGATTTACTTGTCTTCTTATCATTGGCCATGGGAGAAATTTTCTTCTTCTTGAGAACTGGTGACACACTTTTAGCACGTAGTTCGCCAGAGCTTGCACTGATATACCCATCGCTTATGTATTCCGAGTCGGTAAATTCGCTGTATTTAGTCAATTTCTTTTGTGTCCTCTTCGGACGCTTAGCTTGCTCGTCATCACTATCAACATCCTCAGTGGTTTTACGTTTTGGATTTGGCTTGTACTTCTTACTGTAAAGGTCCAAAGTTGGTGTCGAACTCCTAGATGAAGAGTCTTCTGCAATTAATTTAATTCCACATGATGACCCTTTGAAAACTGACAAGTATAAAATGTTATCTGACCTCACTGGCAAAGTATTAAAATTAGAATGTCAAATTACTAGTCTTGGCTGTTTTTAATTTTAGATACGAATAAAAAAAAACACCGCAAGGACTTTAGAATGCCACTGTCTTGAACGTTCTCCAAAGCTTACCGGGAACTTTCTTCTTTCTACCACGTTTCTTCCTCATTGGAATGTTTTCATACCACGTCAGGAGTTCGTCTCCTGGCTCAATATCCTACAAAAATCGTTTCTACGCAGGTTAGGAAAAAATTGTGAACCAAGTGAAAGTGAACCCAGCAGTTGTTGGTTAGGATAGTTGCACGATTGAGAATATAAAAATTGAATTCTCTCGGCAACCGAAATGGAAAAAGTAAGAGTTTTTAATAAACTTGTTAACTTTAACAGCGTGTACCTTTATGGCTTTGTAGAATATTTCTGTTCCTTCTTGTTGGGAAACAATATTCTGTTCTTCAAAGAATCTTGCGCATCCGATGTATTTCATCCAATTTCCTACATTGGCGTCTGTGGCATCGATGTAAAATAAGAACTGTTTCGTGTCCTGATCGACAATCTGTAATTGAAATATATAACAAGGCTAAATAAAATTCAAAACTTGTGATTCCACTGTTTTAATATAAAATATGCACATGGAAACACACGACCAATAGACTTGACCGGAAGTTATTGGAAGTAGTTTGTGTTAAAAGCAACTGAGTTTTTAATTCTACGTGTAATTTGTTAGCTTCTTACCTCCCAAACAAATGCCGAGTCCATGTTGTCAGATGGCTGCTGGACTTTATTTCCTTCAAATGGTCCAAACTTAGCGCCTTGACAAATTTTCTTACTGGCCCATATACCTACAAACACGATTCAAAACGATGCAATGCATGTTACTTTATTCGCACAATAAATCTGGTGGTTTTTTTTTTGTTGTTGTTGTTGTTAAAATCTTTTTTTTTTTTGTTTGGAAAAATTGTTGTTAAAATCTTCAAATCAACACCATTGCTTGTTCTCAAATTGACGCATCTTAATAACTTTTTACAGCCATGAGTAGAAATAAAAGCTAGGAACATACCAATTTTTAGCGGGTCTACCCCTGAAGCCTTCAGTTCCACTTCCGACGGGGTAGCCATGTCCTTTGGTACAACTAACTCGCCAGCAGACATTTCGTCAATTTTTTTCATTCAAAGCAACACTATTCCAGCCATGTCGTCATTTCACCTGAAACCAATGAATATAAAACCTTGATTGTTTTGTGTTCACAAATATTAATTGTACAGAGTCAAGCAGCGAATAGTGCCAGTTTTCCTAGCTGTACCATATATCAAGTAGACCTGAAACTCAGTTAATACACCAATGTACATTGTCATTGAAGAGTGAATTTATTAACAAACCTCACGTTACAAATTACCGAACGCGGCCAAGCCTTAAAAACTAGGATCATCCTGATGTTCAGTGAAAGACCCCCATATTTGATTGAGTGACAAACTAGCACATTTCAAAAAGTGCTAAAGGCCCAACTTCTACATCTTATTATGCAAAGACTGTTTTACCTGTAACTATACTATGTTGCACATGGCGAAAAGATCCCAAGTATCAACTACACAATAATTCATATGAAAATCAATTGAGCAAAATGTATGTCGTGGTAGCAGAGCACAATACACCTGTCAGGTGCTCCAAGCTCTATCACAGAGATGCTTAAACAGCATCGATGTAATTCAACACTTCTACGCTTACATCCCGCCAGAATGTGCAGTTTTAGAGAAGCACACTGGTTCCCATGAAGGCAGACATCAAAATACTGGTAAAATCCTTGCCTAGTTTTCCGCCTTTGAATTGTCCTAACTCATGCAAAGCTGCTAAGACAAATATCAGTTCCTCGTTTTCTGCTTATATCTCTGTTTGCCGACAATCTGTAGTGGACCCTGTAATAGCTAAATCGATGTAGTTTTGAGCTTGAGTCGGTCAGCCAGCAGGTTATGTTATTGGTTCAGTCGCAGTTCATGTTCTTGCAGATTCACTGGCATGTAATGCAATGTGGCTGTCGTCGATGTGTGCACCACAATACAACACATTCTCTATGGAAACCCTTAAACTCTTTATTGATTATGATGCTGATCGAAGTAAGCTAAATCGCCAAAACTAAGCTTTCTGTTCCCTCATGCAATAAGGATCTCTTTTCAACAACAAACATTGGACGGTATAATGTAACTGTAAAGGTACAAAATCCCTTCCTCAGACACTGAATATTTGTTCTCCAATATCACATCTTCTGTACCACTATTCACTACACCAACAACGTGAATCACATGGCCGACTGTCAAAATGAGGCTTGTCGATAAAATATCCAACTCTCTGCATCCGTGCAACGAGATAAATCACCACATCGGGACAAAATAACAAATAGAAATTGCTCCAAAGCAAATTAGACTGTACTTACTTCTATCATTATCAACGAGAGTACCGTAATAATAACCCGTGTGTTATTTTGTTTCTCGCAACACACACGGGGCCTCCTCTCTCCGTGGCAGATTGTACACGACTGTTTGTGAATGACCTGAATAGACCAGGTGATGAAACCACGTTCCACGTTACTTCTCAATGTAGTGAATGAACAAAGAGCATCTCCAACCACGTGGCGCTGAACTAATATTACAGTAACTGCAGCAACTTGACAAACGAACGAATGAATACAGAATAATAAATCTGTTAAGAAAACCTTGCGTTCGTTCAGCAGAAAATATAAGGAAACCACGCATTCAGTTTTCTAACGACTTACATGAAACTTAAGGCTTTGTCACACATCAGTTGTTTTCAAAATAAACCTGCACACCACTTTGCTTACGAATTCCAAAGGTAATATACTTATTTAAAGTGTACAGTAGTTTGATGAAAGTGTAAGATCTGAACTTGCAATAGTGTTTGAGTAAAAAATATCAATGTAATGCAAACTGCCGTGAATAAGGAAATCAATTTATCTAGATTGGTAAACTTTCCAAGTTTAGTCATCAGGGAATCTGACACAATGACATGTCAATGTATCGGTCTGTGCACGGAACAGCAGTTGCATTGCAACTTTCGTTCCTTGTTTGTTATTTGGATACAAACAAGGAACAAAATATTCTGATTAACTGTTGATGATGATTTTTATTTGTATCTCTCAAGTTTAAAAATGAAAAGTGGCAATGAATGAAATTACCATTTAGGTATTTGCTTAAATTCGAGTCTAGAAACCCACTCAACGCGTTTGAACGCCAAAATATTCCACAAAACATACCTGAACATCTACAATTACAGTTAAAATGGTTTTAATAATGTTTGCAATATTGATATTTACCTTAAATGTTTTATAGCCGCAAACACATATATAGAGAATACCTTATCCAAAATGAAGCAATGTGACACACATAATGTTTGTCATCTAATTATAAAGTGCCGAAGTTCACGTGGTTAAACACAGAGAATGGCAATATATCTTGTGATCCAACTTTAGCTGTCGGGGGCAAATCAATTCGATCTTTCAAAACACAGAAATCCTGAACGCAAATGTCTGGCCCAACAAATGCTGTCTGTTACTCCGTTATGTACCCCGTAACGGCAAATAATCCTCTGGTTTCCGAGACCTTTTCACTGATTTCCTCAAATTTCTCAACAAATTTTTCTTCCTTTTTGAGCATCAATTTTTTCAAAAAATATTTTTTTCTGGAGTGTATGAAAACAACAACGGAAAGGCATTCTCATGCTATGTTAGACACAATGCACGGACGCTGACAATAGCAATGCAAATATTAACTGCAGAGACTTATTTCCAATAAAGCGGTCCCAATGTAATCCCCTTGTTTCAAACGAGATAAAACACAGTCCCAAAACGAAAAATCCATTGGTGCACTTTCTCCAAAGTAATTATTTTACTAATATTGTACAAATAAAGATATGTCAGCAATTCGCATAAATTATTTTTTGTGGAATCAGCTAACAGTTTTTAGTTTTGCAACAACTACTTGTAATCTAAAAAAAAGTTCATTTCGTGGTTTAAAATAGTTTTATATCACTAGAGAAAGTGGCAGCGATGAAAAATGTATTTTTAACTGCCTTGCACCATCCCGCCCTTGTGCCCTTTCACCCTTGTACCCTCCTGTCCTTGCACCCTCCCACCCTCCTGCTGAAGCGGCTAGATTCCCAATTTGCGTAATTGAAAAGAATAAAATAGTATTTGTAAAAGCCCTCGTGGCAGTTTGTTGAAAGTAAGAAAGCCTAATATATGGTTCCATTAGTTAGTCCATTAGCTTGTGTAAACA
>JBCAUG010410240.1:0-16202 GCA_038406175.1 Haplosyllis leylae
ATATATACGGGTATATAGCAGCCTCCTATTGGCCGGTGTATTACGGGTCTAGGGTATGGGCGGAGCCCTCCCTGTAAGTGCTTAGGCATGTGTCGTACCCTGCATTAGTGGCCATGTCTCATGAAAGTCACACTGTCATGATAATATAATAGTTGTGTATTCAAAAGTTTTTAAGGTTTTTGAAACTAAGAGGATGAAGTTAGCATTGTTAAATTTTCTCAAGTGGTAAGTAAACAGGACAGGTAAGGACATATCTGTATTTTACAAATCTACAATTTGTTATGACATATCATAGCACTTACTACTAATGGGTCATCTACGATGCATAGTAAGCCATTTCATCAGTCAAAACACATTTTTGCTGATATTTTTGCTGACTCAGTGCTTTCAAAATCGACTTCAGAAAGGATGTAGGTCCTTGGTGTGAACATAAACCTGAAATTCTAGCTTGTGATGGGACATATTTTTATCTTCTGAATCCATGTTCTTTTGTTTGTGGATTTGTGTCATTAATTTTATTCACTGGATTTAAGGACAAGTAAATGTCTATCTTACGTTTTACCTTAACTCTTATTTATTAAATCTTTTTACTATGCAGTATTGATTTTTGCCAGCTGAATAGATTTATTTTGATGTGCTGGTCATTTGGCGGGGAGTCGTATGGACTCTTTTTCTTTACTTATTTATTTAGTTCTTAAATCATTCAACTTTATTTATTTCTTAAATCATTCAATTTTATTCATTTATTTATTTACTCCTTTCCTTTACTTATTTATTTATTTGTTTCTTAAATCGATCAATTTTAATTTATTTTATTTTATTTTATTTGACTTCATTTCATTTTTGATTTAATTTGGCTTCGGATAAGAATGTGAAAACAATACTTCTTTCTTCAATACTAATTTTTTAGGAGTTGGTCTGATATCGAACATGTTCACCTGTTTTTTTTTTTTGGATGGCTGAGTGCTTTTGCAAAATTGACTTCAAAAAGGAAATAGATCCACGGTGTGAACACAAACCTGAAGTACTTGCTTGGAATGGGAACACAAATTCATCTTGTTTCTTGAAGATATTTTGAATCCATGTTTTTGTTTGCTATATTTGTTTCGTTCAATTTTAATTAATGGATCTACATACAAGTAAATCTTCATCTTCAGCTTTATTTTAATCAACTTTTTTATTGAACTGATCTAATTTATCGTCTAACATTGACAATTTACTTCAGTGAAGAATACAAAAAAATTGTTATTTATTTTCTCAATACCTAAATTCTTTGCACACTTTGGAAGTCCTACCACTTTACTAAGTGACCAGGGTACAAATTTCGAGAGTAAGTTGCTAGCTCCTTTGTGTTGCCTCCTGGAGATTAGGAAACTACGAACCATACCAAACAACACCAAGTGTAATGGGAGAATGCCTAGCAGGTGCCTATCGGCAAGATTTTATGAACTGCGTCTCAAAATTCAAAAGGCAAAACCAGAAGATGGTTTCCTCGTATCAGTGATAAGTGGTAAGTCAATTACGAACATAACTGGCCAAATAATTTATCCAGCATGTAGGGATGATGCAGGACGACAGGAGCCATTCCGAGGACCTGTAATGCAGACCAGACATGAAACCACAGGGCTGAGTCCAAATACGATGGTGCAGGAAGTACACTCTGCTGCAGAAATCCGGTATGGTATAAGGGTTCATAAAGAAGTACAACCAACATCGACACAAGAATGGTGCAACCTGTTGGACGTATGCAAAACTTACACAGGTATTAGAAGAAAATATCCGTGTAATGGGGCGAAATAATGAGTACCTCTGCTATATCACTAGATCTATATCTGCTAGATCACAGCATGACCAACATAGTTTGGACTTCACTTTACTTTCTCTATACATAGCTTTTTACCTGTTCTTAAAATAAAAAATTGTAACTAACAAAATATAATTATTTATTTATTTATGAAAGTTTCTTCAAGCCATCCGTTACAAAGCTCCTCCTCTTTCAATTTTACATATTTTTTTGTATAATTCGCACATATAACCTTATTTGTCCAACTAAATAATTCAACTTGAAATTCTTTCATGTTTGGCGTACGTGCATGTTTTGACCAAGACGGGCATTTTAGCCTCTCCAATTTATTTCCCATTCACACATTCTCTTCCAGTGTTACTATATAAAATTGAAATACTGTCCCAAGTCATGCCTTGAAAACTTTAATCTTTGTCAGTTGCTGATTTAGATATGAAGAATAAACATCTACTAGGTTTTATCTCTCCTTTTCATTTTATTTGCTTTTAGTTAGCTTTTAATTCATTAGTCAGGCACAGTTTTAAAAGCAGCAGGGATGTTTCCCTTACAGATGGAAGAGTACTAAAGGATGAGATGAGACACTTGACAGTGCACCCCCAGTACAAAGGCTTAATCTCTTCAAATACCCCACCATCTATCACACAGCAGCTTCAAAGAGATCTTATTATCCTGCACGTACTATAATATGGGTTTTGTTCATTACACAGAGCAAATGAAATTAGTTCACTGGCAAGGACTAGTTTAGAGACCCACATTGGCAGTTGAGCTTATCAAAAATCATTGTCAAAGAAAAAACAAGTCTTTTTCCGAATATAAAACATTGTCACAATTTTTCTGGTCATGAAATCCCATGCATAATTGACTAAAATCTCTCTCAAAGTACCAAGCCTTGAAAACTGGGTGAGCACTACATAGCAAAACTGGATTTACACATAATGATGACAACAGCGCACAGCAAATGTGAACTCGGAGTTAGATCAGAAGAAATTGCATTGCACCTCAATGGTGAGATACCAACAAACTGTACAACACAACGCAAGAAATGCAGAACTTCTGTCCCCACAACCAACCTAAATGAAAGTGACAATCGGGTACAAGACCTAAACTTAACACTACAGTCAACTGTGGAAACAGAAATTGCACACACTTTGATACATTGACATCCTGCAGATATCCCATTGTCATCCTTAGGCAAATTCCAAATCAAACTTTGTAATATCTCTCCAACAATTCACAGTTCCTGGTCCCTGAAGAAAAACCGAGACAATACGTGGCGAAATACAGTCACAGTTCATGACAGTGCTTGCATTCGGTCCCAGAATCCCTCATTCTTTTTTGTCAATGACTCACACGAAGATGCTCAAACCTAATATAAATCTGAAAGCCATTCCAAGCTAGTGAAATAAATAAAAGTGGAGGCTGGTAAGAGACGTGCTTTATCATTTATTATATGTTTAATTATTTTATTATTGTGAATGGGAAGGCCTTTTTAATTTCGTAGGCAAGCACTTTATGACTATTATATTTGTGTCATTTACTACACATACGTTAAAACTTTGTCATTAATATATTCTTAAACTGAATTCTTTATTCTTCTCTTCAATTAATTTATATTTTCAGTTAGATTTTACGTTATGCTGAAAGTTATTTTCGGGGACTGAAATCTTTATTCCTATCTTCTCTTCAGTAACTTACACCACACTAATTTGGCTGTACGGGACACAGTAGTTAAGTCATTGACAGGCTGGTTCACCAAAAATAGAATCCTGTAAAGTGTATAGATTGAAGTACCAGAATTTACAATAACAACCAGGTGAATTTGAACAGCAGTTTGCAGCTAGGACAAAGGCCATCTATGATCGGGTCGGCCCAGGCTGGGATGAAAAGGTCAGGCAGGAAAACCTGGTCAATGCCTTTCTTGAGGCTCTTCAGGATGATGACCAGAGGAGAGCCTTGGAATATTCATGAGTTGCAAACACCATAGAGGAAGCTGCAATGCAGGCAGTGCATTACTGAGAGGCAGCTAGGAGATCTACAGGTAAGGATCAGGATTATCCAGTTTGTCTTTCTCTTATTCTATCCAACCGGGAACTTCATCAAATATTACGGGTAGGACCCATTAAATAAAAGATGAACAAATTGCTAATATCAAAACAGCTGAATGGATTTAAGTGCTGAATGGATTTAAGTGCTGGTCATTTATTTATTTATTCATTTATTCATTTATTAACTTTTTTCTAGTTGCCCTTGCGTATCTCTTAACTCATTCTTGAACTTGCAATAAAGAAATCACGACAAAAGTATTTCAGAGAAATTACTTAAAAGGATTTTCAAGGGAAAAAGTTTACAAGTTAGATCACAGCAAGACAAACATTTTTTGGACTTCACTTTACATTTAGCCTTTTCTCTGTACATGGTTTTTTACCTGTTCTTAAATAAAAATGTTGTAACAAAATATAATTTGATAAATTTATTATAATAAACAATAGTTTTCAACAAATGGCGCAGTCGACACGATTGTCAGATTTATCATTATTTCAAGATGATTAAATGATTTTTTCAGGAAATTGATTCCAAGAAAACAATAGCTGTTTACAAAATCAACTCTAACTCACTCAATATTATGCCAAAAATTTGAAAAAAATTACTGGAGCTTCTTCTTACTACTATCTATTCTCAAAACGACTGGCGCTAGAACTTAATAATTTTTCAGGAAAAAATTCCAAAGTTGAGGAATTTTTACTGGATTTTGAAAACAAGAAAAATGGCCGGCATTTCGTCAAAAATAAATATTTTTCAACCAGGATTAGGACAGGCATTCCTCATGCCATTAACTATCATTCTGTTGAAAGATTTATCTCCATCGTAAGCGATTCAGGAACTAAAAACATTTTTGTGATTTTCCCATAGAATTTTTTCTTAGGAAATATATATATTTTGTCTAAAGGAAATACAAAAGGAATTGTCCGTAATCGTAGGAGATAGTTCACAACAATTTATTTATTTATTTATTTATGGTGAAAGTCATGTTGTCATGAAAGTTTCTTCAAGCCGTTCATTACAAAGCTCCTGTTCTTTCAATTTTATTTATTTTTTGTAACCTTATTTGTCCAACTAAATAACTACATCTATTGGGTATTCCCTGACACCACATGTGGAGAAATCAGGGCCAGCAGTCAAGAACACTTCAAGACCAAAAGCATTGAAGTCATTAATCAGAAAAGTTCTAATGTTGCAGTAAATGGCATAAGTGTACTCCTATATAATACCACAGACAAGCCTTACAACTTTTGATCATTAAGGATGAGATTGGGAAGATTATCCTCCTCAGAGTGCTGCAGCCAATTACATACTCACAAGTTAAGACGGAACAAGAGAATAAGGACAGATCAGTCAAAGGCCCAAAGACCAGTTAACATAGAAGTCAGGTGATACCCCAGGACCAATCATTGCAAACCAGCCAGTGTTACTCACAGATGACAAAACCCTACCTCCATTTAATGAGGCATTCGCCTGGTGGCAGCTACTGAGTTCACATGATAACAAACAACATGTGTGACAAGGAAACTGAAAAAGAACCGTAACATGGTGGACAAGGGATCATCACCTATGACTCCCGATAGCACTTCATATGCCCCAGAAGCACAGACGACAAAGATTTTTTGCCAAAAGGAATTGTCATGAATTATCAGAGATTTTCACACGAAATATATTTTATCAAAAGAAATTGTCAGGAATTGTCATATAGTCAGTAAAGTGTAAAGGCAATGATAATATAATATTTGTGTATTCAAAAGTTTTTAAGGTTTTTGAAACTAAGGGGATGAAATCAATATTGTTAAATTTTCTCATGTGGTAAGTACAATGGACAGGTAATGATGTATCTGTAGTTTACAAATCTGAAATTTGTTATGACATATCATAGCATTAAAGGTGATGATATAAAGAGTAAAAGTTTGTGATGGTGTATGCATGTCACATATTATATACTGAGTAAATAGTTCACAACAATTTATTTATTTATTCATTTATTTAAATTTATTTATTTAAGGCGAAAGTCGTGTTGTCATGCCGTTCATTGCAAGATTCCCGTTCTTTCAATTTTATTTTATTTTTTTTGTATATTTCGTATTTGTAACCTTTTTGTCAAACTAAATAATTCAACTTGAAATGCTTTTATATTTGGCGTACGTGCTTCCTTTGACTAAGACGGGCATTTTAGAGTCTCCAATTTATTTTCCATTCTCACATTCTCTTCCAGTTTTACTATATAAAGTTCAAATACTGTCCCAAATTTCTAACATTTTATGACTTGTACATGATCTAGTTTTTCATGACTTTCAATGTTCAATCTTTGAATCTGAAGAATAAACATCTACCAGGTTTTATCTCTCCTGTTCATTTTATTTGCTTTTAGTTAACTTTTAATTGAGCAGTCAAGCATTGTTTTAAATGCAACTGGGATGTTGCAGATGGAAGAGTACAAATGGGTGAGATGAGATACTTGACTTTCAGCACAAATGCTTAATCTCTTCAAATTCCCCTCCATCTATCACACAGCATCTTCCAACAGATCCTGTTATCGTGCACGTACTATTATTTCAAATGTTAAATTTATTATATTTATATATCATTTACACACAGCAAATGAAATTAGTTCACTAGCAAGGACTAGTTTAGAGACCCACAATGGCAGTTGAGCTTATGAAAATCGTTGTAAAGAAAAAATAAGTCTTTTTCCGAATATAAAGCATCGTCGCAAATTTTCTGGTCATGAAATCCCATGCACGATTGACTAAGTCCCTCTCAAAGTACCAAGCCTTAAAAACTGGGTGAGTACTAAGCAGCAAAACTGGATTTACGCATAATGATGAAAACAGCGCATTGCGAATGTGAACGGGAGTCACATGGGAAGAATTTACATTGCATCTCAGTGGTGAGATACCAACAAACGATGCGAGAAATGCAGAACTTCTGTTCCTACAACGAACCTAAACTTAACACTCCAGTCAACTGTGGAAACATAAATCGCGCAAATTTGGATGCATTGACACCCTGCAGATATCTCATCAAGGAAATGTTATGTATATCTATTCAATTATAACCCTTTATCCTGCAACGTAATGTCCCATTGTCGTCCTTAGGTGAATTCCAAATTAAACCTTGTAATATATTTCCAACAATTCACAGTTCCTGGATCCTTGGGAGAAAAAACCGAGACAAAACATGGCGGAATACAGTCACAGTTTATGACAATACTTTCATTGGGTCCGAGAAACCCCCACTCTTTATTTGTCAACGACTCTAATGAAGATCCACAAACCTAATATAAACCTAAAAGCTATTCCAAGCCAGTGAAATAAATAATAGTGGAGGCTGGTAAGAGAAATGCTTATTATTTATTATATGTTTTATTATTATTATTGTTTTAAATAAGAAGGCCTTTTTATTTCCATAGGCAAGCACTGTATCACTATTTTATTTATGTTGTTTACTACACATGTTAAAACGTTATAATTTATGTATTCTTGAACTGAATTCTTTATTCTTCTCTTCAATTAATTTATATTTTCAGTTAGATTTTATGTTATTCTGGAAGTTATTTTCAGGGACTTAAAAGTGTTTATTCTTATCTTCTCTTCAGTATCTTACACTACACTAATTTGGCTGTACGGGACACAGTAGGATCCCATCCCATGAGGAGTTGATGCTATCCCTGTATTTAATAACTGAACAGAGGATTTTCAGACATGGATTTTGTGGCTTGAAGCCATGTCCTCCCAATATCAACGGACAGATGATCAGAAGAGAGGGATGATACTAACCATAGGGAGGAACTAGCAACATTTATATATAAAATGTTGACTAAATGAGGCAGGAATATAGTCTGCTTGTTAAGTTGTTAAAAGGTAAGTTCACTGAAATCGAATACTGTGAAGTGTATAGGTTGGTAAGGCAAGAGGGCCTGACGAGGATTTTGAGGTTCTGCAGGATGATGACCAAAGAAGAGCACTGGAATATCCTTGAGTCCTGGATACTATTGAGGAAGCAGCAATGTAGGCAACACACTACTAAGAAGCAGCCAGGAGGCTGAGTTACATGGATGATGCATTCGGTTATGACTGTCCCAATCTAATGCCATAGAATACAACTTTTGAGCCCTATCATGATGCACAAAGGAACTATGCTAACATGGTTGATACTGGTGTACATATGGCCTGAAGAACTACAGAACACAGTAGAGGGAGCAGCATGAGTGCCAAAGCCCAGCCAAAAGCAGCATCTCTAGAAAGTCAACTCGTAACTGCAGTCTCAAACTCCACCACAGCTGCTGGAGAAAAGCAAGTGACTCTTACACCGACAGAACTGACATTAATTCTCATGAATTCGATGGTGTAAATATA
The DNA here is from genome assembly GCA_038406175.1 of Haplosyllis leylae. Classification (NCBI taxonomy): domain Eukaryota; kingdom Metazoa; phylum Annelida; class Polychaeta; order Phyllodocida; family Syllidae; genus Haplosyllis; species Haplosyllis leylae. Next base: position 8,209 of record JBCAUG010410240.1, read on the forward strand.
ATCATATAAATACTTATATTGTACTTTATCAAACACATTTATTGCTCACTCATTTTTATTCTTATTTAAATTTTATTCACTTAATTTATTATTCAATGGTTAATTTCAAAGTTCATGGCATCATCAATGATCAAATTATTTTGATGAAACGAGTTTTTACACTACTCTAATGGGACTTCAATACTTGTTCCTTGTTATTTATTTTTCCTTCTTTACAGGAGCACATTTCGTAATTGTGAACAACGAATACTTTGCTTCAACAACAGAGGAGATCAATGCAAGCTTTGGAAAAACGAAGTCTATTTTAACAATTCGAAAACAAAAGCTCATCATAAAGACCCGCACAACATGTTTCTTCCATTTTGTGGCATACGTTCATGCCTTGATCATGACGGGAAATTTAGCCCCTTCAATTTAGTTTCCATTTGCACATTCTGTACCAGTTATGCAAGTCTCTCAAACTTTAATGAGTCCTTGATGTAGTTTTTCAATTGGCAAGCCATGACTTACAAAGTTCTATCTTTGTCAATTGCTGATTTAGGTCTGAAGAATAAACATCTACCGGGTTGTATCTCTTCTGCTTATTTTATTTATTTAGTTAACTTTTATTAATTAGGAAGGCATTGTTTTATAAGTATTTCCCTTACAGGGATTAGGGAATATATTTTTCCCTAAAACCAGAAAAAATGCTACAAATTTAAATGTCGTTGTCGCACTTATAGTTTATTGTATTGCAAAATAAACAACAGATTTGGAAAGAGCTCATCAAGAGGAACATTTTGATGTATAAGGTAAGTAGAGGAACATTTCTAGTCAAAATTTTTTAAGATTGACATCATTGACATTGTGTGCAATTATATAACCCTTGTGTGAACAGTGAACAAAAATTCTTGTTAATTTTGTTTACTATTAGTTAGCTTTTAATTCGCTAGTCAGGCATTGTTTTAAAAGCAGCACGGTGACTTTGATACCATGTTGGAGAGAAATGTGCCTGTCACATAGTGAGGTGTCTAGCCTTAATGCCACAGGAACTAATTACTAGAGGAGTGGATGCTATTCTGGCCTTCCGCAGTAGGATAGAGTAGTTTAAAACATGGATTTTCTGCCTCTAAACCATGACCTGACTAACTAGAAACGAGGTCTAATACTATCCAACCTTAGTTTACAAAATGCTAACAAATAGAGAAGGAGACAAGATTATGGTCTGCTTGTCAAAGCATTAATAGGTGGGTTTACTGAGATTGAGTCTCAGAAGGTCAACTTAATAAAAGTACAGGAATCTGTGACAGCGACCAGCTGAGTCAGAAGGCTATGATTGGGCGTGTCCAGGACGTGGTGAGAAGGCGAGACAAGAATACTTGGTCAATCTACAAATCTACAAAAAATCTACAAAATAATGATTGAGGAAATACCCAGTTGTCTTATTTGCAATCATCGTTTCAAGCAGAGCACAATTCCATAAGTAAAAATAAAGTGGACAATGGCACAAGATGTAACACAAGATGTATGGAGATTGAGAGAAGTAATCTCTCTCTACTACCATCGCTCCCAGAAGAAATCGCCAGAAAAGAAGGAAAGTTCGAGCCAAGGGATCACACTCCAGTTGAGAACCTTGAGCCAGGACAACCAATCTGGTACCAGGATCCATCTACAAAACGATGGAACACAGGAACGGTGAGACAAAAGCTAGATGACGCCCAAAAACTAATCAATCCAGTATCAACCTTCTGTACTCTTTTTCTTCTTCCTTTTGTTATTATTTCGTTAACATTATTTGCATCTTTTGTGTTACTCAGTCATTAACAGCACTTCGTTATTCAGTGAATAATTGTGAACACGATTAAAATAATTATTTGCTTGTAATTGTCGTGAACTTGTTGTCCTTTTGTGAACTACATGTCTCTAACTTGTTCTTGAACTTGATTGAAAAGAATTTCAGGGAAACGTCTTAAAGGATTTTCAAGAGAAACAGATTATAAGCTTGAACAATGTAGAAGAGAGAATGACCAGTATTTTTGGTTTTCACTTTACTTCTAGTTTTCACTGAATACGTACGTACACATCTTTTAACTTTTCTAAAATAAAGGTTGTAACTAACCAAGTATAATTTTATAAATGCGTTTTGAGATATAGTTTACAACACTTGATTATAAAGCTAGCATGTTGTACATGTATACAAATTGTCTTGACTTGACAATACTCTCAGTTTCTTCCAAAACTGCATAACAATAAATTGTCTATGTCAGTGAGTTGTCGAACAGCTAATTCGGGAACGCTGGTACTGTCAAGACGACGCAAACACCAGACAGTTTACAGACGAAATTTGCAACCCACTGGTCTTCTACAATCCGGATCATCCGATAATCTTCCCTCTCCCCCCCCCCCGACACAGTCACCTAACACAATACAATCTCATAGTCTTTATGAATATGGTGCAACGCCGTCAATGTACACCCGCAATTTGGAACTCCCTGGTCTTCTACAATCCGGATCATCCGATAATCCTCCCTCCCTCCAGACTGGTCACCTAACACAATACAATCTCATAGTCTTTATTTAATTCTTAAATCATTCAATTTTATTTATTTACTTTGCTTTTAAATTCTTCAATCTTTTTTATTTATGTATTTATTTATCAGAGACAGAGAGGCAAATCACAAAGTGATTCAAATGTAATGATGTGAACCTCTCTCTTGTAGACCTGGTGCTGTGCAGCACCTCTGACAGACACTGTGACTCTGCGACTCTTTCGCCAGATGTACCCAGACCAACTGGACGAACATGGTATGCCAAAGGGACTCACACCAACACCAACATGGCATTGCTTGGTCTTACACTGAATCTGCAGGAACTTTATGAGCATTTCGATGTGATGGTAACCAAAAAAACTGAATCCAAACATGATATCTCCAAGTCTTTTACAAAAATTGCTACAAATTGTGCAGCAAGAAATCGTAAGCCACCCCAAGTCAATGTTGCCCATAAAACTAGAAAAACATCAAGTTCTAAAATATTATCGCATAGTAAAGCTCGAAGTCATCATGGAAAATGAGTTTTTGTTAGGAATGCTAGAAATTCCATTGGTAGAAAAAACAAGGCAATTTACACTGTATCCGATTTATAACCTTCCTACAACCTTCCTACAACGGAACCAGGATTACACAACATGGAGCCTCAGACACATGGACAAGATGGAAACCATACAACCTTATTTATTTATTTATTAAATCATTCAATTTCGAAGTGCCACAGGCAATGACAAGTAGAGAGAATGTTATTTATTTATTTATTTAATTCTTAAATCTTTCAATTTTATCTATTTATTTATTTTGCTTTTAAATTCTTCAATCTCATTTATTTATTTATTTATTTATTGCCAGAGTGGCAAATCACAAAGTGATTCAAATGTAATAAGGTGAACCATTAACTTGCCGACCTGGTGCTGTGCAGCACCTCTGACAGGCTGTATTTGAACCATCGGCACACTTTGCAGTGTATGCATTCTATTACAACTTGAATCCAGTGGCAAACGCACATAAAATGCTGAGCATGAGGTTCCAACAAATTTTTCTTTAGTGAGCATTAGTCGCAGAACGTCTGTGAAACATCGATCGACTCTCCTTTTCTGGCCAACCTGCCACCCAAGTATAAGTCACGGGTTGGGTGTGCAAGCAAATGCAAGGCACCAAAAGCACAAACAAGGACACAAGTGACGAATCAACAAACTAGTCAAGTGGCCTAATCTAGGAACAGGGGTAATGATACGATGGTGCCCCCTAGGGCACAAGGCAGAGCTAGGAGACATCAGTTCACAGAAGTAGAGATGACTGAGCCTAGATCTGTGCATGGAACCAATTCACCCTTCAGGATCCACAGAAATGATATGAGGCTTGTATATAGATCTATGTGTCCACAACCAACTGGAACCACAGTGAGCACAAGGCATGCTGTTAACTGAAGGAGAAACCCAGAAGTGCTACTGCAGCTTCAAGCCCAAATGCAACAATTAGATTCAGAGCTTGGGACCATGCGAGAGTGACATTCCCTGGTACCGACTAATCTGGGTATAAGAACAACCACCAGCAGAGCAAACGTACATCAGGGGGACATGATGCAATATCTGAGAGGGGTATACCCATCACAACAGCACCAACTGAGGTGCCTATGGTAGCATTAATTCTGCAAGATCCCATACCAAGAGGGGTGGATGCAATCCCTGTTTTCAATAATCGAATGGAAGATTTTGAGATGTGGATCTTATGACTCGAGGCTGTGACCCTTTCAATACTGATGAACAGATGATCAGAAGAGAAGGTTGATATTATCCAACCTTCGGGAGGAAACAGTCACATTTATATGTAAAACACTGACTATCCAAGGGAGGCAAGACTATGGCTCGCTTATTATTTAAAGCTTAAGAGATTGAGTCTCAGAAGGTCTACCGGTTGAAGTACAGAACTCATAGCAAGAACTGGGTGAACCGGACCAGCAGTTGGTTCCCCGAACATTTATTTATTTATTTATATATTTATTTATATATTTATTTATTTATTCATTTATTTATTTATTTATTTATTTATTTATCTATTTATTATTTACTTATCAGATGATATGTTTGAGAGGCTACATTTAATTCATTAAATTTTTATATCATCTCCCATATCAATTTTGTTCACAATTTGGTTCGGTCAGAAGGACAGAACCGATTAAGCCCGACCGTATGGCCAGGCAACAGGCTCTAAAGGCAAAGGATAGTGTGGCGTTCGTGCGTGCCTTGACCATGACATGACCGGCAATTTTCCTCCTTCTACAGTATATTTTCCATTTAACAATATTGTGGCCTACGTGCGAGCCTTGACCATTACATGACGGGCAATTTTCCCCCCTTTCAACTTCATTGAAAGGCTTTACAAATTGGTTTCTATCCACACATTACATTTTCCATTAACTAAAGGTTCAAGAATGTGTGACACTGATGACTATATAAGCTCAAATATTTGTTTGTCAGTTGTTGTTCAGCTCTTGAAGAATAAAATGGTAAGTAGATTTGTATTCAATACCAGTGAACATTACCTTGTCATAATAATATAATATATGTGTGTTGAAAAAATAGTTTACAACAAATGGCGCAGTCGACAGGATTTATTTCTACGCAATAAATGATGAAAGATCGACACTCCCTATAATTCTGTTACATCACGTAATTCAAGCATTCTACATTCTACGATTTACTTCCATCTAAAAAATACTTATTCGCTTACTTATTCACTTATTTAACCTTCATTTATTCCACATCATTTATCTGAAATTCGTTTTTAAATCTTTTAGTTTTATTATTGGACTGCGTTATTCTGATAACCCTGAACACAAATGTATATCCAGTATGAAGAAAGATTGATATATATTGTGGACTACGTGAGTACCTTGACCATAACATGACGGGCAGTTTTCCCCATTTTAAAGTTTATTTGAAATGCCTTATAAGTTGGTTTCTTTTCACACAATGCATTTTCCATTTAGTCTTCAAATTCTCTACATTCTTTCCCCAGTTTCTAAAGCTTAAATTCTTGTCAACATCATAACTTGTTAAGTTGCAAAGTTCAATCATATAGTTGTCAGTTGCTGTTCAGACATTGAAGAATAAAGACCTACCAGGTTGTATCTTTCCTGCTTGTTTATTACTGATTCATTTTAGCTAGCTTTTAATTATTATAGGCAGACATTGTTTTGAAAGGTGTTTCCCATTATTCCTTTACAATATAATATAGTTTATCCTTGTTCTAATATCATATCACATTCCACTGAAAGTTCAGTTTTATAGGTTGTTTTTCTGGTATTCATTCAACCATTTTGTTTGCTCCTTCTTGAGCTAAGGAGCAATAGCTACTGGTCACTGTCACCTTGCATCTTGACTTGAACACTTCTCTGTAGAACTAACAATAAATATTGTGGAGTTTTTTGTTGTTTGTTCTTCATCCAGATTCAGGATTTAATCTACCCATCCAGAAACTATAACAATCCCCTTATGGAAAGTTATGTAATCCTTCAGACATTCATCAAATTTAACAGATTTATTTAACTAAAAGTAACACTCAGTATTACAGTACCTACTATATTCTTTGCTATTAAATGACCATTTTTAAACATCAACTTTGTAATATGTGTACACGCTACGGAGGCCCTTATTCAGATGGCCATGACAGCATGATGCATAATATTTGGAATTCACTCAAACTTATTCAAAATTTAGAAACATTTTTATTTGTGGGAATCTATAAAATAACTGGCTGCACCACGGCGTGGGTTTTTTCCTCAAGATACCTTGGATTGAAAGAACTGTGGAAGATTGTATGTTACAGGTAAATTTCGTGCATTATACAGCACTTCGTGTCTCGCAAAGTTCTCACACAGCACTTCGTATTCCGCAAAGTTTTCACCCCTACATAGGAGCTCTTCTCCATACCTCAATGCGAAACACACCTATAAGTTTCACATAGTCGTGGCAATATAAAAGGGAATTGATGATGTTGAACCCTAAAACTTGTTCCCAACTTTGTCATGGCACTTTCCAATTTAGATACATTTTGGAAGTTTATACAATCGGCCTATAAGTTTCACATTGTCGTGGAAATATAAAAGGAAATTGATGATGTTGAACCCTAAAACTTGTTCCCAACTTTGTCATAGCACTTTCCAATTTAGATACATTTTGGAAGTCTATACAATCGGCTGCATTACAACGGGGGTTCTTTTTCCTCAGGTGACCATTGAGATCAAAGATTGCACAGACGGTCAATAAATTTTGGTTTAAATTGTTATGACCTACGGGAAGGAATTTGATGATTTAGCATGGATAGTTTCTATGAAATCCATATATATGTAACTAATCTCAATAACAAAATTTAATAAAGTTAATGTGGAACTAGCCTGTGTGCAAATTGACGAACATCTTCTTCGGCTGGTGCTACATCCTGACAGGGGATTCGTCTTTGCCACTCAGTGACTTGAATGTGAACGCAGGGAGAGCGCTGGTCTAATCTACAGTGAAGGTAACTTAGTTACAAAGATCTCATTGAAATAGACCTAAAATGTTCTCCAATGCATGAAAAGCTTTCATATAAAAGTTTCAAATATTTCTGTGCCCAAAGGCTGTTTAATTCGTAGTACCTTTCACAGGAAAGGAGAGTTGTAAAGGATGGCAATTACTGGGCAAAGCAATCAGAGTGGGGAATCACGCAAGACGAACGCACTTTTTGTGGCACATGATAAAAGCCTTGCAGAGTTTGTCTTTTTTCCCGAGTAAGTCTTGGAGATGATTTCAGACTTCATTCTTAAGACATTCAAAGAAAATACAGTGTAAAACAACCCACCCCACGACCCATGTACATGAGCCATATACACCACATGTCTGCATCTGCCGCTTTCGAACTGTTTCACATGAGTGCTGAAAAACGGAACCACTGCCGTCACTGCATTCCTGACATTTTGGTGTATCTTATTTTAATTCAAATGACCTGTTGTTCTATGTGCATGCGCTGACCATGACGGTCGTGAGAGAGTCTGAAAGAATTTAGATTGGGCTTCAGTTAACACTATCTCGGTGCAAGTTTTACAACATAATGTCCAAATAATTATGGCTTAATGATCTTGTTTGTCCCTTATGTAGTTATCTCTTAGTGACACTTTATGACTTAAAAAATTCAGTTTTTTGTTAGCACCTTGGAAGAAACTTTTAAAAAATAAAGTTGTATCTTTGCTATATATTTTCAGCCAGTTTATTATTAGTGAGACATTGTTTTAATGATCATCTGGGATCTTTTTTACACTGTCTATTAGAAACATACCAATTTTATCTTAAAGTACATTTACCAATCACATTACGTTCAAGAAGAAATTTGTCATAGTGTAAATTTCTTAAATTACTGTTTATGGTTAAATCAACCTCTATTTTTCTTTTATACTGTCACCACTAACAGTATGAGTTCATACTGCTT
>JBCAUG010410351.1:0-16201 GCA_038406175.1 Haplosyllis leylae
ATGCAATTGATGTTACCTCTCTGGTGTCCAAGCAGCAACTGAGCTCTCCTCCTGTGAGCTGCTCCTTATATAGTCCTGTGCCCCATTGCATTCTGGGAATTTTTTTTTTTTTTTTTTTAGTATTATGGGATGTTGCAAAATATTATGGGATTGAGTACCCCCCTCCCCCCCTGGTTGACAGACAGACAGGTGTAAAACTATTACCTTCCCCATCCTTCGGATGCGGGCGGTAAATATGTTAAAATTCTGCTTTCCCCGTGACAGCATGTGGCTGTGATTTGTAATTGCACTTATTCCGAATTTTCTCATGTGACGAATGGCATTGCCCTCACTGGGCTTCTTCATGAATTAGATACATCTTTCGGAATAAGCCAGAAATGTTTTTTGAAACGAATGTCTTTCCACTCTCTCCAAGATATTTTTACAAGAAGAAATCATTGACTCTTCTGTGTTAAATGGAGTCAATCAGTACAAATGGGAAATTGTGAATTTTAGAAAAACTTGAATTGGCCTAGCAGAGTCCAAATAAACTACCAACAGCATCAATTACGTCGAACATACATTTTTCAACAATGAAATCTCATTGCGTGCAAGGCAATTGACATTCGGAAACAATTATTAGCAACACAATTGCAAAGTACTGAATGACCTTGTTTGTAATGTGTCACGGATTCTATTAACAAGAAACCATAAAAAATGTTTATTGATACATGAACTACAGTTTACGTTTTGGTAATCAGTCTCATTGCTGTCATGGTATTCACTGAATGGAGAGAATTAAAAAATAATCTATTTCTTATCTTTTTGTAAACTTATCCTGTCAAGTCTTACCAGAAAGAAAACCAAGTATTGTAATTAGTTGTTCTACGCTCGTCATAAAAGCGCTGAATCCGATGGCCGATGAAGTAATCAATGCACCAATAAACGCCGTCCTTCCACATCCTACATATCCGATCAACAGGCTTCCAAGCGGTCCTACAAATATGTTGTGGGCTTTAATCTTTTAAATCAACACTCAATGATAGTCGAACAAAAAACTGCAGGCGATTCAGGAGTTTTAAGGAATATTGAATAACTCTGTTGATCTCTCGTGACAATGTGAGTCCGATAAATAAATGACCGTCTTGCCATAACATTTTTTGACTGAACACTTTGTTCATGGGGGGAGGGGGGTGGCCGGTACCTGATCAGGTAGGTAGAGGAAACATCCCCTTCTCTCCAGGTTAAGTAGATAGGGGACCCACTGTTCAGTTTAGATAGGTAGGGGTAGGCAAGATTGGCACATTTTGGTGGGCAACGACTAGAGAATAATATGTCACATAACTTTGAAGGTAGACAGCTTATATTTTCACAAATTTAGAGAAATATAAATTTACCAGAGCCTAAAAAGAAATTTTTAATACCAACCCATTTCATTCTCAATGAATGATTCTTGTTGTTTTGGAAATTGAAAAAAATGTTCAAGCAGATTGTGTCGTGTAGATTAAGATCCTGCATCATGAAATATTTTAAATGTTGGTGGATCTTTTTGGGTTGGACGGTGCGAATAATATTTTCATCTGCCACATGGGATTTTAAGTCAAGACATTCAATGCTCAGTGGCTCAGTGAGAAAATATTAAAACGAGATCAAACTCAGCAGGTTATGAGTGCATTTCAAAATTTCTTTTTCTAATGAGGGAGTATCGAGTGACTATTTAGTCTACGTTTCAACCAGTCTCCCGTCACCGCATGTGACTGGTGAAATACGAGTCCAATTCTTGTTTTGTCAGTGCATTCTTTATAACTACCGGTTGAATAAAAACAGAAATACAATTTAAGGTAAAATACGTCCTAACCTATATATATTAATTTTTTCTTTCATTGTTTGTCTTTCTCGATGCGGTGGGGAGGAATTAGTGAGATTTTAAAAATAGGAATTGGTCAGTAAAGAATGCCATTTGGTCAGTAAAATATATGCCAAATGAATTTTTAAAAAGAATTACATATCTTTTGATATATAAAATTTATGTATAATTTATTTATATTTTTCACGTATTTTCACACTATGATTTACAAAAATGTACTCTATTTCTTAGTGTTGTTGCACTGGCATATTGTAAAAAGCAGTAAAAAGTCAGTAAAAATTGTCAAATGTAGTCTGACAGCATAGTCAGTAACTCAGGGATGGTACCGGGGTTGGTTAATGGTCTTTTCACAAAACCCACAACAATTCTTGGGACAATAAAGCCTATTCGTTAATTGCGATGGACCAATTGACAGGTAAAACTAGCAACGAAAATTTTTTACGGAACATTTCCAGACAACAATGATAATGTGATAACGTCAATGGCAATTTATTAGTGCATTGTCTTACTTGACTCAATTGCACTTGACTCTTAATTTGAAACTATATGTTAAGATTAGGCCTGTTGTTTGTACAGGTGTCAGAGCAATAAGCAGCTCTCAAAATCTTAACATTGTCAATTGAGTTTTTCCTATTTTGAATCTACTTTAGGTAATTAGGTGACAAAAATTTACAACCAAAAATATTTGAACTCACAATCAGTCAAGAACCTAGGGGGAATCAACTATGAGTGGAGGACACAGAAAAGGTTTCAAAACCCTTCAGTTATAATTCCAATTTAATTCATCTGATTCATCCAATTAAACGAATCCAAGACAAAATAGTAAATCCATGAATAATTCTAGTTTTAAAATGTTGTAATCGTTGTATCTGTACTACTCTTTCTTTATACGAATTGAAATTAAGGATAACTGATGTAAACATTTAAGGTTACTGTCCTCATATAACCGATTGAAAATTATTTGGGGACAAATTATTGGATTACTGGCAATGATCACCCTTTTGACTGTCCAATGATTTACTAATTCACAAGGTTATTTTGTTCATTAACGACTCAACAAAGCTTGGTAAAACAAAGGTCACTGGCTAAATGGACGGCCATATTTGGTGATAATTTCTAGTAACAACATGTAGCCTTTCTGTATTTAAAGCAGATTAGATTTTGTGAAAATTTGTCAAATAAGATAATTTACCAGGTTATAAAAGTATCTTATAAGATAAGATAATTCGGTATAACATAGATCCACCATTTTTATGTTTAGGTATTATTCTTGAAAAAGCTCTGTGGTTACAAATATTCGGTTGCAAATTGCCTTCGAACAAATGAGAAGGTCCACCTTTTTTAAATTTAGAAATCTTAATAATAAAATAGTTTATAGATATTTTGAATGGCAATGAAAATTCCAGTGTATATCAAACAGAAACATTTAAAGAAATCAATTTCTTATTAATTACACTTATTTTCCTTAATTTCCTTGTAAAAGTATTCATGGTTCACTCACCATCGGAAAGCCTTGCATATGATCAGAGTTCAACAGGTCAGCAATTCAGCTACGATTGAGTTTTTCACAAACACACAAAGTTGGCAAGGTCAATTTTGTTTTTCCATATATTTGCAGTTTTTTTCTTTATTGCACCAACTGATGCTTGTAAATGCTAAATTATAAAATGAAGTTGGCAATGCTGTCATTCTTACATAGTGGAGAGTTTGTGAAAAATTCTATTGAGGCAATAATATTTTTTCAAATTCTCTGATACATACGTCATACGTACATACGTCAGTATGTAGACAATCACCGAAACACATTCAAGCTTTTCCAGAAAAAAGACCATTGCCAAATCTGGTCTGAATATTTTTGTAGCCCAAATGTCATAAAAGTAAAGATATGAATTAAGCACCGTCTATCTATGTGGATCTGCCAACACAAGCTTAGATCTGCGATATTGACAATTTGATATAAGCACAGTGGGGCACGAAAACCCGAAATGTATGTGAAAAGAAGCTATTAATAATCAAACTTCGGTAACTCTAACAACATTCTTTACATCTTACCTGCAAAACTTAACATTCCCAGTTGTCCCGAGGACACCCATGATGTCACAGTAGATCCTCTTGAAAAAACTTCAAGAAAAATTATTTGATAAATTCCATTTGTGTACACAAATCCCAGAATAATAGCGAAGTTTATATGTGTCAGAGCAACAAGTAATACTGCTTCCACGCAATTCATCATGTAATCTTCGTAATTTTTAGTGTAACTAATCAGTTTGTTCCTTTCCTTGACAACAAATCCTGGTGACTGTATTGTCGATATTAACTCTACTCAACATCATTTGAGCGTTTAGTTTTTAATTGTGGAAAATATTTTTATTTTCTTGACCATTCACACTTGTTTAATGAAGTTGTACATTTTGTCACAGATAGTGTCGTTTCCATCAGAATGAGCATGTGCTTGTTTCCATGCTTCGTCTCCTTCAATGCATGAATAGTGTTCGTTAAACTGAACAATTTGCACTGCCACCAATGACATCAGGCTTATGATTACCTACGAGGTTTTGGCAAATTTTCAATTTGGCCAATTTGACTAATTTGTAAAATAATAGACTTAACTGTAGTTTCCTTTAACATTTCAATGTAACCATGTACTGTAATGTAACTGTTGATAGTTATTTTATAGTTGGTTGTCCTAAGTTTTGGTAAACTATTTGAAGATGTTCATACCATTTAATGTTAGATTAAATCTAATTATATCTGAGAAATATTTTGAAGGTATTCAAGTAAAATCAGGCTAAGACTAGAAAGAACACAAAAGGTGGTACCGACCATGGCGTATCATCACTCGCTCACTTTTTTGTCTTGGGGGGCGGGGGGTACCCCCTGTCTGTCAAGGGGTAGGGGGCAGGACCTGGAACAGTACTAGGGATACCCCCTTCCCAGAAAGGAACTGGGACCGGAGGCTTGGCAGAGACCAGCGACCAGAGGCCGGGGTACCTCCCATCGTACTTCCTACGCGGGCGGTAAAAACAAAGGATCATTTGCTGTGGCGGCGGTCTTATTATTTATCCAATACTGTAAATTTATTTATCCAAATTAGTCAAATTTAACTTGACTCAAGGAAACCTCAATGGCTTACTTTCTAAGACTTGAAGATATTTGTAAGTTTGTGATAACTAGTGTCTTGTGTTTGCATTTTGATTAAGATAAAAGCATTCATATGTCGCCACTGTTCTGAAGAAGTGCTGATATTGATAGCCTATTTCAATAAAACCAAATCCAGCCCATTTTCATTTTCAGTAATTTCTTAGCTAAGTTATCAAATTAGCCGAATATTAAAGTTTTCACTGAATAATTTTTGCTGAAATCAATGTCTGACAGCAGATATATCTGCATCCCCAGGTCAAAGAATAATTTTTCATCACTATCTCTGGATAGCTTAATACAACTTACACACATGTAGGACCACGGTGGAATTTTCTTTTGTTTTCACATAGATAGTGTCTGTGTTGGATTAGCAAAGAGGTTGGCCCAAATGGAAATGTTTTGGTCCAGACACACCTTTTTAGCATGACCATATATGGTCCCATGTGGAGCTCTTCAGTCAAATTTTAATATAAAATGGCCCCCCTTAAGAATCGACACCCCCAAAAAGCTAGTAATGCAATGCTACAGAAACCTACCGGGATGTAGTAATGGAAATATACTTTCTAATACTATTACAAAGAATGTATTTGTTGCATGATATGCAATTTGTCTGGTAAATATACAATTTTCGGTTGTCATGAATTTGGTGAATTCTGCGAAATTCCTTCGGGTAAAACTCTATAATCATGCATGGAAAATTCCCAAAGTAATTCCAGGAATTCAAACCCAAATAGACAATAATCCAAAACGCGATTTTTTCATATTTTCAGTTAAACTTTGATTTGAAAGAGTGATTGAAAAAATAAGCAAACATAAAGTTATGTCTTTTGCCATAGAAGTTCCCTTCAAATCCTCTTACAATCATTACAATCTGACGACTAGTGCATAAGTGTTTACAACAAGTTTAAAGATCAAAGTTTAACAATTTTAAACTTGTACGTAAAATTTTCAAGCGCATATTTATATTTGAGCAAGTAGAGAGTCTTCAACTCAATTTGAACAAGCTAATAGCCATTGTAGTACTCCAACTTTTAGATAAGACCAAGTTTCAAAACAGAAGAGGAAATAAGATATTGTCAATTGTTTGTAGCGATGTTGTGATCTCTTTTTCAAAATAAAGTTTTTGTTTTTTCATAGATCTATCAAGAAATTCAATTGCTAAAAGTATTTTATATATGCGAAATATTTACATAAGTTATTTAAATTAAAAATATGTTCAATTAAAAGCATAAAAATTCTTCCTTTCTCAATATTTGTCTGCAATGTTGTATCCTGATTCTGAGTCTATTCCATTGAGAATATTTCTTGCAGTAGGAAAAAATTGTGCATTGACCGCCAAGCAATCAGTGGACTGCCACGCTACAATCCTATTCACTATTAGTATAAATTCTGCAAAGGTCTGAAACAGGGGATACAATTGGCCTGTATTCGGTGTCGGAATGCACAAGAAATCTCCAAATGTTGTAAAATATTGAATAAATCTGTGGAAATAAAAGCAAGAACTGTGTTACTGTAGTCTTTAAAAAAATTATTTCAGCTGGTAAAGCAGCTCCACTCACATGTTACGGCAATACACAACTGATTAGTGCTTTCAATGGAGCACACACATCATCTGCACAGGCAGCTTCAGCAACAACTACAGCTATAGCTTACAAAAGCTCTTTAAATAAAATAATCAGCCCTAAAAGCTGCATAATTAGCAACTATTACAAAATTGTTCCAAGTAAATAAGGCATGTTGACGTTTAATTTAAATGACATATTTCTTGCATACTTGAATCACAGATTTGAATGGAAGTATTAGGTGTTGAACTAATTTGGTAATGCAAAGGACAATTCAACTAACTGACTAGCTTTTAGTAACAAGAATTTCTGTATTTATCAACGTAATACTGAAATAATATTTCTACAAGTAATTATAAAGCTTCGATATTTTTGTATATAAAATGTGACAGATTCTGCCAGAAATTTGAATCACTTTGCAATAAATTGCTTTAGCATATCTTATGATGGTGATTTTGAAGGTGAAAAGGATTTTTCATAAACAGAAAGGATTCAGTCAGAACTAGTCTGGCAATCATTGGCAAGTTGAGCAAACTGTTCAGATCCTTTAGATTTTGTAGTATGTACAGAACCAGGATGTGAACGAAACACAATTAATTAAGCCTATAATTTTCCAAGTACTATTTCTCAACAATAGGCAACAGCACAGTAATAACTGACGAGTATATATTTATAAATATATTTCTTTTTCCTGGAAATGACAGCTTCCACTGTACAGCTGATATCTAGAGAAACATGCAGAATTATGGAACTTTTGGGATGAAAGACATAGTCTTGTCAATTGCCTAAATACTTAATTACTTTCATGGCGGTTATGCTCAGTGGTTATTGCGTTTTAAGAAAATTGTCATTGCTGTTTGCTTTTCGAACACTTGAAAAAGTTGCCTACCCTTTTTACATCTTTTTGGGGTTGTTGGGCCATTTCAAAGGCACTAAAATGTTGGCCAAATAAATTTAACATTGTAGATAATCACAGTGAGACTATTTGGTTTTTCCTTTTTGCACAGATTCACAAGATGTAGTTTCGTAGCTTGTGTGATGGAAGAATAACCACGGCCGCAAATATAAAAGCTGCACCACCGAGGTAAAGCGACGGCGAATAATACTGTAGTTGATCATATGTAAAACCTAAAAATGCAAAAATACAGGAATAAAAAAAAACAAACCCGACAAGCACTAAAAATTCTACCAAGCAAATATGAGAGAAGCCTTCAAGGTTTTACTCTAAACGCATTCAAAGTTTGTACCATGAATTTTTGATATGTTGAAGGTGCAGATATTTGTCGTAAGAAATTACGACTTACCTGCAATCGGCCCACCCATCACAAGACCAATTCCCATGAACACCAGCAAGTAGCCATACGCCAAATAAAATCTGGAGAGAATAATGTAAAGTGGTGAGTAAAATTTTAAAACCACAGATAAAAAATTGTGAATAAAAATTAGTGGATACTACAAGGTTCGGTCAGCAATTTCCTTCATTTATTAATTTAACATTTTCTCTAAATCATTTGGTTTAGTCTAAATTTAAACACAAAATAAAATAAGACAGCCTTCCACTTTAACATTATGAGGCAACAGCGGCCATGCCCCCCCCCGTTTCAATGTTTTCATCTGTACACATGTGTGTTAAGTTTCAATTTCATATTTACCTTCAAGTATATTTTTCGGCTATTATCAGAGAACACACAAATTTATAGCAAAGTCAGAGAAATATCGTCTGACTCTACTACGTCGGCAAATCTCAAGGAGCCTCTTTCGTCACACTCGTGTTCAAATTTACTGCAACCCCTATACTCGTTCAGGAAACACTTCTTATCGAAAGCTAGATCTAACGCACCTCATGGGCGAATCCAGAATTTCGGCAAGGAGACCCTCAAGGACTAAGAATTTTTTTAAAAATTAAATATTAACTTTTGATCATAAAAATTGGAGTGAGGAAACTGCTCCAGCCTCTGTGTCCGACAGACCTGCACCTACAGATCGATAAAAATCAACAATAATTTTCTTCAGAGGAACTGCTGGTACTCCCTGGCTTCTGTATAACATTGTGGCCTGCTCGATATCCTGATGCAACAATCTGGGCCTATGTGTAATGGTCCGCATTTGTATGTATATACCCCATGGGGTTATGTAAGATATGGCGTTTGTTGACCAACTTTTGATACCAAGTCCAGATCTGCTGAAAACGAAATTTCCCTATGTCCAGTGGGGGAAGGGGAGGAGGGGGAGTGGGTTGGTGACCAACTTTTGATACCAAGTCCAGAAACCAAATTTTCCTATTTCCAGGGGGAGGGGGAGTTGAGGGGTTGGTGACCAACTTTTGATACCAAATCCAGATCTGATGAAAACCAAATTTCTCTATGTCCAGTGGGGAGGGGGTGGGGGTGGGGGTTTGACCAAGTTTTGATACCAAATCCAGATCTGCTGAAAACCAAATTTCCCTATGTCCGGTGGGGGAGGGGGAGGTTGTTGACCAACTTTTGATACCAAGTCCAGATTGGCTTGGGGGGAGGGTTTGGTGACCAACTTCTGAAACCAAGTTCATATCTCCTGATAACCAAAATTTATTTCCTATGTCCAGTGGGGGAGGGGGAGGAGGGGGAGTGGGACCAACTTTTCATACCAAGTCCAGAAACCAAATTTTCCTATTTCCAGGGGGGGGGGGTGAGTTGGTGACCAACTTTTGATACCAAATCCAGATCTTGTAAAAACCAAATTTCCCTATGTCCAGGTGTGGGGAGGGGGGTAAGGCTATCCAACTTCTCACTTTTGGTGCTGACATCTTGTGAGAGTTTGGGGTGAACCACAAAATTTGGACAAGAATGTTATTCACCCAGTCAGAGTGAGTGCATCATAGATAGTCTCCTTGTGGAGACTAATAATGAGACACCCAGTGTAACAGAATGTTACACCAGAGCACTGCACTCTGCCTTAATTTAAACCTGAGGTTCCATCAGTGGCCACCTGTCTGTGTTCAGTACCAGGGGCATTTGGCTAAATTTCAAAATGCTAATAAATTCTAATATATTTGTAGATTTGGCCATAATTTTTTCAGCTTCATGGAAGCAATAGAAATATTTGAAATTATGACATTTCTATCACAAAAGCACATTTGGAAGATTTACCCCATCTATTGACAAGTTAATGTCAATATTGGCTCAGCAGAAAAACTCAAAATATGTCTCCTAGTTTTTACTTTTACTCATATATTTGACCATAATTTTTTGGTTGACATTCATTCAGCAATTTAAATCCATCTCTCAGATGCTCCATAGAAGTCAATGCACGTTTTGTGCTTTGCAATCATTAAAGTTTCATGCACTCAACCCAGCTCCCGACCCCTGAGTACTATAGGCTTTTAAAAACCACTTCCCATCAACTAAAAGTACACTAAACTAACCTGTGAACACCGAGCAGAATGCACGTCACTTCAGTTAGTACGGGTCCATAAGCGGCAGTACAAAACCCAACGACGGTAGCGCAAACACACATACCCACCGCTTCGCACCACCAGACCATGCCTAATGTGCCCATCCCAGCGAGTATGTAACACGCAGAGTAGAGAGATATTACATCGATGTTCCTTTGGTTACCTGCACATGGAAATGTATACAGAGAATAACATAGTATTCCAAGAAATAATCTAGTTTTGAGCGACATTGATTTCACTTTAATCATTGAAACGAAACCAGGCGCACTAACACCCTGTAATAAGTTAGTTCAGTAAATTGTCTTTTTGAGAGGACCAGAAAATTCCGACAGTTCACTCAGGGATGCTCCTGACATTCACCGAATCGGACATTAAATCTAGTTCCTCTTTGGCTTCTTTATTTTTCCAAAATTGTAATTTTGTAAGGGTGGAAATAAGAATATGCGAGGGCTATTTTACTTATTTTATACAGTCGTAAGTACTGCGCCATTATTGCTCTTTTCCATCATTATCATGAGTTGCAGTTTTATGACCTTGAGATTATTCCATGGTTTATTATAACGAGCAGAATAACATAATGAATTTATGTGTCATGTAAAAAGTCACACAAAGGAGACGTTTCCATAGTTGTACATTAAACTGATGCTCAGGAAAAACACTTAGATGTAAAAAAATGCGATCCAGGATCCAGTGCGGTTCTACAGGGGTTGAATTTGTGGACATCGTCATATGACAAAAATATTTTGAGGGTAAAAATTATCAAATTGTGCATTTTTGTTCACATGTTAAAAATTTTTTTTTTATCAAATGAAGGAAGTCAAACGAACAATGATGGAAGATCAATACTCTCAAAAAGAAATTTGAATCGTTTTCTATAGAATTTGGAGTTAAAAATTGCGATCAGGAACCAAGTGTTCCGATTTGAATTTGAAAATTGGTTTCGAACCATTAAATTTTTCAGGCAAGTTCATCCAAAAAGAACACCTTTTTGACGATGGTTCCCGTGGTCAAATTTTCTTAAGTGCAAAAACCATAATTTCTACAATGCCAAGTACATTCGATCTGCATGAAAGTTTTATCATCAAAACCTTCGTAATGTATTAAAAAGAACAACTTTTGATTGGAATAGCTTACTTTGGCACCAGACCCAAGTACAAAAAAAGTTGAGTACATTTCAATATATCATTCACATCAGCTACAATATATTAGGCCACACAATGGAAATAGTCTGGTATTTTACAAGAATTACGCCTTACGTAGTAATATCAATAACAAATACTTACCTATGAAGCCAAGCAAAATTCTTCCAAACATATTAGAGATGCCCAGGGCTGAAAATAAATTATTTCTTTGGGTCACACTTAGTCCTATAGAAGCTGCATACGCGGCGACATGGGTGTACAAAACACTAAATCCGAAACAAAACAATAAAATGTTTCCAGCGAGCAAAACAAAGTTTATATCCATAAAGACTTCTTTAGTAACTGTACATACATCTGCCGCTGGACTGTGGTTGCCTTCGGCTTCATCTTGAAGAACTCCTGCACGATAGAGTTTTGGTAAGGATGAAAAAGACTCGATCGGAAACTGATTAGCTTTAATATTATGTTTGCCTTCCTGGAAATAGCAGGACATTGCTCTCTGTGTTGCAATACACTGATTTGAGGTGTGTATTTTAATGTCCATGAGACTCTTGTGCGATGGTATCTTGCAAGGATAGAGTCCTTGTGATGTTAAGAATGTCTTTTTCTGAGTTTGATATTCTGTTTCTTCGACTTGTATCACTACATGTTTCAAACCTAATTCTTCTGTCTTATCTTCTGCTTTTTCACAATGTCGCTTATTCCTTGAATTTGTACAGAAAGACGTTTTGTCTCCAAGGCCGATGATTAAACCACAAACACAAACTTGAAGAACTATTCCAGCGGAGATCAGTAAGGCACCTCGCCACCCGTAGGTACCAATTAAAAATCTAAAACAAATGGTTTACATTAGAAATTAGATAATATTTCCTATTACAGCCAAACAACAGATCTAAAAGAATATGAAGTCTAAATGATAAGCGGATCAAAGATTTCTCACAGATGGCAACCAACCCCAAAAAGGCGCCAAAATTTTGAGCATTAGGGCGTTTCATCCGTTTCCCACAAAATTCCACCTACGTAAATAATATTAATTAATTTGACAAAAACATTTATACTATGTAGAAATATCCGCTTAAACTAAAAGATAGTATTACTTGGTAATCCAGGGCCATACGACTGTTCCACTTCCAGCTCCGGACAACGACAGACCAGCAGCCAGAACACGGTGCTCCAAGAAACGCTCCGGAATCACCACGACAGAGGCCGTGAAGACTAGGCTCGAACCGGTTCCTAAATTAAAATACACTTTCAAAGGCACAAGCAATGATATATTTAAGCAGTGGTGTTATTTTTTACCGAAGTTTTTAAATCTCCTAAAACTGTTCTAAATTTCTTGTAAGAATGATAATTCCTAGGTTTTGTGGTAGTTCGTCTCGTTATCATTGCAAATAGCGCCCATTATCTCATATATTGTTCTGATTTTAATGGATAGAGAATAAGTGACCAGTCGGTTAACTGATCTAGCGTCAAAAGGCGTAACTGTCAAACATAAAAATGCTTATCAGTATTGTGTTGTGCCCTATCTGTGGAGTGTCTTTAAGTGTCAGGAGTGTCCCGAAGTACTTCCTGTGAGGTCATTATGACTGAAGAGTCTCTATAAGTACTTCCTGTAAACAGAGCCATCTGGTGTTAGTTTCTTGCAAAAAGTAGTGTCTTAAGTCTCAAGAGTGTCCTTAAGTGCTTCCTGTGAGGTGTTATAAAGACTGAAGAGTGTTCATAAGCACTTCCTATGAACAGAGCTACCTGGGGTTAATTTCTGCAAAAAGTATGTTTAAATAGTGTCTTATGTCTCAAGAGTGTCCATAAGTACTTCCTGTGAGGTGTCACTATAACTGAAGAGTGTCTATAACACTTCCTGTGAACAGAGCTACCTGGTGTTACTTTCTTGCAAAAAGTACCTTTAAGGAGTGTCTTAAGTATCAAGAGTGTCCATAAGCACTTCCTGTGAACAGAGCCACCTGGTGTTGATTTCTTGAAAAAAATTATCTGTCCACAAATAAACAAACAAGCAAACAAACACCCCGGTGAGAAGATAGGTCGCTCTGCTGATAAGCAGCAGGCGCAACTAAAAAGTAATAATTGTGGACTTGTTCACCTGCAAGAACGCCAAAAACGGCAACGAGGAGCTCAACCCCAGTGGCAAGGGAACTGAGGCTGATTCCAGCTGCAGTCAGCACAGAACCGAATAACATCGTCATTCCACATCCAAATCTTCCGATCAGTAAACTAGCAAGCGGACCTAACATCCAGAAATGCAATGAATATTGACGTTATTACGAGAACAATAGAATTAGACAATGAGCTCGATTAATTAAGATTAATTTTTGTTTGGTTCATAGCGAGCATTTCAAGTTGGCATCACCAGTGTAGGTTCGATGACTGGAACAATAAATTGCAGTCGTCCATATGTTCATCGCGAAAATGAAAGTTATCCTACTTCATGATGAAACATTGCAATGTTTACCGAGGTAAGGCAATATTTTCATTCATGCATAAGATTCTGTTCACAGGTGGGGTGGAGGTTAGTCATAGGATGACCCTACCCCTTTCTCCCCCTCCCCCGCAGAGTGACCCTACTGCCCTTCCTCCCCTCCCCAAACAGGATGACCCTACCCTTCCACTCCTCCTAGAAGGACCGTGGAGGAAGGACTAGTGGAAGGACCAGCAGAAAGGATAAACCCCTCACAAAAGGACCGTAGGAGGAGGACTAGTGGGTGCATTAGGCAGAAACGATGAGCCCCACCCACGACAAACCCCAACCCCAAGCTAGCTTTGGTCTAGCACGATCAGTAAGTCTAGGACGGGGGGCGTGGCCAGTACTACCTCGTAATGTTGATGGAAGGCTGTCTCGTTACATTTTTGAAGGCTGATATCGACAACATCGTGTCATCAGCATTCGGGTTTTTCATGATACACGCTTCTGTCAGATTATCTGACAGATCTCCATATAGGGAATTGCAAAAAAAAAATCGTCAAAAATTGCCCCCAGTGGGGTTGGAACCAAGGACCTCCGGAAAATGACTCTAATGCTCTGCCAACTGAGGTAAGTCCCTATTTGGTTGCCTGTATGAATCGCTAAGGCCTTTATAAAGTCATACTCCATTGGTTCTAGAAACCAACAAAGTCCAACATGTGAAGTGGTGCATGAAAAAAACAAAGCTCACTTCAGAAATCTCCTGCCCAACAGATTCTTGCCTAGCTCAGTTGGTAGAGCATTAGAGTGATGATCTGGAGGTCCTGGGTTCCAACCCCACTGGGGGCAATTTTTGATGACATTATTTTTGCTCTTCCCTGCGTAGAAATCTGTCAGATAATCTGACCGAAACGTGTATCGTGAAAAACAGACTGACAAAATTAGGTCTACTATCATCTACGATGTTGTCTGTAAATCTAGTTAAGAATTGATTTCTCGATGTGGCATCACCTATTTCCATTTTGCAAATAAAATTGAGGGTAAATTTCGTGGCTTAATTTGATCATTTTGAATTATATCTTAAATAATTATTGACAGTTCCTTTTGGTAATGAATGAAGGTATGAGTGTAGAATACTGACCACCATCAGACAATGAACTTGAATATATAGAACCACATTTATGACGTTTCTACATATGTGTTATTTCAGTACTTCACTGAATATTCCATGTGTGGGTATCTTAGCCTTGTCGGCGCACCGACATGTCAGCGCTGATGACCTTTTCACATATGGTTCATTTTATTAATGAAGTGAATATTCCATGTGTGGGCTTCTAGCCTTGTTGGTGCACTGACATGTCGTCGCCCTTGCAGATTACACTCAAGTATACATCAAGTGTAAACTCTGTTTTGCTTCATACACCGGCATGTTGGCATGACAGCACTGAAAATGAAGTCACATTTAATGTGTTGATGTCGGCATGACGGCACTGATAAATAAGTAGAATGTAATGTGTTGGTGTCGGCATGACGGCATCCTTAATTTTTTGTAAATAGCATTGCTGTATTGATTTAAGTCAATACTTGAGAGTGTACTAGTGGGGCCGGCACATCGGCACACCAGTATTTGGTTGTGGTTAGTGGTGATAATTATGTTCAAATAATGAATGCAGACAGAAAACTACCCCATTGTTTGAGCTCTACATAAGCTTACAATGGGACAAAATTGGTAGTTTTCAATAACAATGTAAAGTTATGGCTCATCAACCCTCCAATTTCCCTTACCTACAATGATATGTCGGCATGGTTATAGGTGGTGGTGTGCTGACATGCCGACATGCCGACATCATCATGGATTGGTGTAAGGAAATTGGAACACAATGTAATGTCCATTACATTATCCAATATACAGTTATATTTGTGAAGTATTCCGTATGTGGTAAAGAACACAAATGTTGTATATTTTTGACATATCAATTGGCTGCGATATTAAGAAAATTACGATTTCAGGGAAGTGCCGATGCACTGACATGACCATATTAGCACAATGAATAATATTTATAGATTACTGTTATGGACCATACATAAATGATATAGGACTAGCACGACCATTTCAATAATCCATAACAAATGTAAATATTCGGTGTGTGGGACATTACACATCAATAACATTGTTGGAATGTGTTGCTCTTCAGAATTGTTTCATTCTTTACGGCCCTTACAAGTGTATTCAGTCCTATGAATCTCTTGAGGCGTTCCAATTAATTCCATTCATATTAAATTAATATTGCATATTGGTGAATGCATTGTAAGGCATTGACAATATCATGACCCCTTCACACTCCTAAATAATTAATGTTGTGGTGACTTCATTGTATTTGGATAGGTACGCAAAGGTAATGAGGGGGTTAAGTGCAACAATCAGCTGACTTATATATGTAATATATGGGGTAAAGTATTGCTTTCTGACCATTCCTGACTCAAATGTTAAACAATTAGGATGGCGAATTATACAGCTAGAAATTTATATGAACATGCTTTTGCTATGTCCTTTCAATGGGAGAAGCACTTAGATCCAATCGTCTACAGATATCATGACCTTACAAAGAGACAGAATAATACTCCTATTGAGTTGCAAATGGGCACAGTTTTGCCTTTTAT
>JBCAUG010410462.1:0-16200 GCA_038406175.1 Haplosyllis leylae
TGACCTGGCAGACACTCAATTCTGACTGGGGTTGAGTTTTACTACACAAACCAAGACAGTGTAAATATTGGTGACAAATACTGTTGATAGTATAACAGTATTGGTCTCTCAAGCATGTGTACTTTCTCTGTGCTTTCTGACCTTCAAATGACTTTCTAAGTATCATGCTTTCTTCGCTTTCTTGCGCTGAAATATGACAGTATTGCAGTATTGTTCCTATTAGATCAATACAGTGTACCAAAACGTGCTTTCTTTACTGTCTTTCAATAGATTAATATTTTGATCAACAATAACAGACACACATACCGAAAACAGTACTCCTTTTGGTACTATAAACAGCTAAAAACATCACTTTACCGCAAATACTTATGTGAGTGAAGGTTGTTCTATCGATAAACAATGCGTAGAAGTGTAACAATATCACATTATTTACACACAAAACGGATCGAATAATTCACTACGTGTTTGCCACCTGTTTTCTTCGACGAGATTTGCCACGTGGCAAAAAAAATATTTCCGCCTTTCATACGAAAAACCTTTACGACCCTACAAGGTAAAATTTACAATTTTTGCGCACAAAAATCTCTCTGCTTTTTGAAAATGTTTGACACTATAAGTAAGGGTGTTAAGAGATGATGGTTTATAATATGGCAGATTTTGTTGAGAATAGAAAGAACAATCAAAACTTCAATATGATCTGAAAAAATGGAAAAATGCCTGAGACTTCTTCTTATCAGATACTAGGGAAAGCAGTTTCAAACTCATAACTAAGTACAGCTGTAAAAAAAAAACTTACATTTTGAAGGATTTAATTACAAAACAGATGAGTGAGAGTTGGTTTGAATCAAGATTTGTCACAACCAAGTAGGAATAATTTTAAAACTTCTGACAGGATCCAATGAGGAATACAGATCCGCTTCGTAACACTTGAAGGTTTGTGTACTTGTCTGGAACAAACACTCATCCTTTGAAGTAGTAATAATAAACGTACAAATTAGTTACATTAACTAGTAACTGTTGTGAGAGAGCTTTGATGCCTTAACAATTCTTAAGTTGAACAAGAATACTGATGAGCCGGAGCCGGAGTGGCCCAATGGTTTACAGCGCTGTGCTTCATGCAGCACAGACAGTTGTAGGTTTGAGCACCTGCCAATGCTTGTGGACACTGGATCTGCAAGTATCTAGATTAAAAAGACTTAGCCGCCATGCTGACCACTATACAGTCAGCAGGTGTCACACCAGAGGTGAATCTCAGGATCACACAGGCAAGAAAGCATGCAAGGGATCCATCCAGCCATTGAATCCCAGGGCAGAGAGCACAAAAACAGAGGTATCAGTGGCCCCATAAAAATGACTTGTGTCCTCCAAAATTTTTCCAAAAAAAAAGAATACTGATGAAGAAATGAAATTAAAATTTTGATAAAATCAAAGTGATCAGAGATTACTTTTCTCTGCTGACCAGCCTCCACACACTGCATTGAACAGTTTCATCGAGAGATTGTTGACTGCTTAGTCCATAGATGATCTTATCATTTCAGTCCACAAATAATCAATACATTCTGACTCAATGTAAGGTCATATTCTTCGACTCGGGATAAGCAAAAGATACCAAAGGCTGTGAAAATTTTTAAGTTGAAAAAATATCCCACAAGAAAATGTGTGAAAAAATATCCCAGAAGAAAAATAATTGGAGTAATTCACTCACCACATACAGAGTATGCATTATTTCCATCTGTTCCGCATATTAGTAGTGCAATTATGATCACATTTATGTTACGATGAACACAGCTGACATGATCTACAAATGATGTTTTATTCAATTAACCAGGTTTGTGAAAGCAAAATTTCAAATGTGTCCTGGATTCTTAAACAAAAGTTTTAAAGTGTCCAATTTTCAATGTGACTTGCCCCACTTGTTGTTCCAACAAAATACAAAAACGGCAGGATTTTTTACTTCAAACCGTCGTTTTCGATGAAAGAATATGGCTGAGGGTTATTTCTGGTGACAATGTCAAGACGTGTGGAGATCCATTTATCTTCCTAAACGATTTTCTGGCACAGCAGGTGCAACACATGAACAAATGTTCGTTCTATCAACAATATGGTATAATATATCTTTCTAAAGGTGCGAATCCTTTTTGTCAGTAGGTTTTAGGAACTTTTTATAATCACAGATAATATCTCATTTCAGCCATTATGATAACAGTAATAGGTTAGCTCAAATACAATGACAGACATCCCCTAGTTTTAAATAGATTTCAAAGCGTTTTTCATGTCCAAAGGAATCGTGTCCTGCAGTGTCACGGAAAGACTGCAAATTGAAATATTTTGTGTTGGTGTTACTTATTTCTGGAACTTGCTATCACGTTTCAGCAATTGTCTGGCTTTGTAGGTCTTGAATGCGTTTGCGTCAAATCATTTATCTTATTGAATAAATACGACGAGGAAGATATTTAAAACTATGATAAATTTACAGAAGCTTTCGTACTACACTGTACTGTAGTCAAGGTAATAGGTAATATCCCTTACCTGTGTTCACATACAAATTCAGCTTTGCTAGAGGCTTGACGAGGTTGTATGTTCCACAAAGATTCTTCCAGTTTATGTCAATAGTAAGTATTATGTAACTCTTACAGCTTATGTAGCTTACATTTCCTATTGATTCTCCGTGTATTTCTTTCTCTTAATTCATGTTAAGAAACATCTATACTTTCCTGATGTTGCCTTAAATCAAATGGTCAAAACCACGATGCAAAGATACTGTGATATTTCTTCCCTTAGATGGTAAATATTAAGAAAACAACTGATGATGATTTGTTAAAGAGTTACTTCACCTGAGTAAGCCGAAGCACAAACAGCAATGTGTCCATGTCTGTAAAATCAATCGAAGTCGCTGAAAGTTACATGTCGTTTTCAGAAATCAAATCGTTGCCTTCAAGTTCCTATCATATGCCTTACAGCAAATGATTCCGTAAGCCAAACAAAGGTGAACTGTTCCTCAAACCGTTCACATTCTGTCATCACTGACTCCAAAGTCGTTCTATTTATCCTGACCCCCACCCTGTGTGGTGATGTGCACAAGTAAACCGCGTGTTGATTATTTTTACTTCACCAGCACAGCAGCATCTGCTTCAACACAGAGACGTCGTTGCATCAAAAGAGAAGCTTTTTGCCACACAAACTGCGCTACTTTTTATTTGACTCCAATCAGCTGACTGACTGCGAAAACAGGTATGTCGACAACCAATGATTGTTTCACAATGTAACATTATTTTCTGGAGGGCCAGACTTGAGACCATTAGGAGCCACGCAAGTAACATATTCCAAACCATATAAATTGAATGGTTTTTGTTTATAGATATTATACAATCAATTTCTGTTTGCAATAACTATTGAAAATGTATATTGAATGAGATCAGGTCACACGTCAAGAAGGTTTCTTCATGTAAATTGAGAAATGCAGCGAACCTGTTATTAGGTTTTCTCTTCTGACCAATAAGCCGCATCTAAAATTATATTCCATATGAGGCTTCTTCTTATCATTCATTAAGCAAGAGATGGTCACCGTATGACTCAGGTCCCTCCGCGACATGTTCATCATTTTGTCCTCAATCACATTCACTGTGTGCACGTCTCATGTGCAACAGCCACTCAACCTAAACCGACATTAATCAAGTTGAGATTACGTTGCGACATAAAGACGCAATGTTATGCTGTCTCGTTAATCTGGACAGATTACATGCCATTGGAACCAAGAGATCAAATATTCAGTTCACGATTGTCGCCAGACTTTTTGATAGTAACAGTGCTCCAGGAAAATCTCCCTTTTAGGTCCAGCTGGGGGGTACCCAGTCCAACCAGGGGGCAGGGGGGTACCCAGTCCAGCTGGGGGGGGGGTGTAGGGGGTACCCCAGGGTACCCTCCCCCCTGAATTTTTTTTTGAAATTTTTTTTTTGAAATGTTTGTTTCTTTTTTTTAAAATTTTTTTTTTTTGAAATTTTATTTTATTTTATCCCCCGATATAGGTTTGCTACGCCGCGGTCGGTATGCATCTTGCGTTCACGAAGGAGGACTTTCTTGTGTTTGAAAATAATTTCACAAAATGAATGTCGTATGGCCCATAGAACAATATCACTCTTGAGGATTTTTCACTGTGCATATCCCTTGGAATGAACCTCGTAACTGACAATGCTCAACAGGTGGCTTATCAGGATGGGAAGACTATTAGTCTTCTTTAATTGGATATCATCATGCCAATTCATAATAAAAGGCTTTAATTCATTATCTACCCGTGACACACTTCCCTGAACATGCATAACATTCAATGAAAAAATTTAGATGAAAATCAAAACGTATTAATATTGGGTCATTCTCTCGTCATCCATAATTGCATTTATTTTATTGTAGTTGAGTCGCATTGTCTGAAGTAACTACTGATGCTGATAAATAAATATTTGGGTGACTTTAGAGATAAATTATTAAAACAGTAGATTATCATTCACGAAATTAGGCCACATTTTACGAAACTGGAATGATTAGTCAACTAAACTGATAGAGGGTGAAGATTCGCGCCTGCAGGTGGCGCCACAAATGATCGAGTACGACACGATTATCGTGCGATTAAATCGTCTGTCGGGGATGTGCAGTTTGTACGGAGAAAAATATTACTATCAACTTAGTCATTTCCGGAGGCAGATAGCTAACGTTTTTAGTCTTTTTGTCTACTTCATGAATTATGTGAACGCCCACAAAGAATTATGGCTCATTTTGCATCTCTGTGTATTTATAATGACTTATTATGCATCGGTCATTTGTAGATGTAGTCAACTGGCTGCAATTCACATTGCTGCATCAGATAGCTGGCTTTGTTCACTGGCTTCTGTTACAGGAAGCACTTTTAGAAAGTTGTGTTTTGTGTTTTAACCGAATACCACTGTTGGTGGGCAGCTAACAATGAAACGGGACACCCCAGAACTTGATTTCAAGATGTCCCTGCAGTTGGTTTTTTGTGGGGGGGGGGGAGTGTTTTCCGACCGCAACAGGCAACTGTCCAACTCAGAAAGGTGCATAACCAAAGTACCTCTGGCTAAGTATGCCCGCCTTCTTGTTTCACAGGTACAATACGATAATAACAGTCTTAACCTTTGTTACCGTACATTTGTACTACTTTAATGGCTCCCTCACTCAGTTGTTACCCTTGAGTTTTATGGATAACAAAGGTATAACCCACATGGCACTATATGTAATCTTGACAAGAAAACAGCTAAGTAATGACTTTAAAAGATTTAACATAATTCGGGACTCTGCTATTTATTGCAAAACAACATTCACCTGGAAGAAAGAAAGAAATGCATACAATTCTCATGTGTTCTGCAACAACACGGGATACTACCATCTAGTTTACACTCATAACTACAAAACATCTTTGCAATATGTTAACCACTTGTATGTAGAATAGTATATGTTACAAAAATCACATTAACACTTCTGAATTCTCCAAAATTGAGGCTAAGGTGTGCGCTAATGATAATCTCAACTGTAGAAATTATCACAGTCTGTCAGAGATGAAGCCATGTTTCTTTGACAACTTTTGAGAAGGAGGAAATTGGAACGATTCTTCTGAGTTCTTCATAGCGAATTCACGCAGCAGCTTCATCAAGCTTTGAAGTGATTCATTTTATATCTTCCTATATTTCTGCTGATAAAATTACACAATAACTACAACAGGAACCTTCATCTTTGAGCAGGAAACCTGACGTCCGTAACACCAATATGATTCTGTAAACAAACTGACCTCGCACAATTCAAAAGTACACTTTCAAGAAAGACTTCATTTTTAGGTTGCCATTTCCACTATTAACGTATGGCAAATGATATCAACGAAAAATCTGAGCTTTTAAAATTCTATTCGAGATCCATGAATTAATTATGCTCGCTTCATTATGTTCTTTCCATTCGTTTTAATTAACTGTAAGGTGTCAACATTCTTCATTTCTGTCTGATTCAATTCTTGCACCCTCAGCCCATAACTTGAGACAAATAATGAACTTTTGTCAGTTTTAACCTCTATGAAACGATATCATGGTAATTATTCATGAAATTTCCATGTGCTTGTGAATGATAAGAAAGGGGAAAATATTTCAGCGAATCGCAAACACGGTTAATTTATTACATTTTCATTTTTTGTAAAAAATATCGTACACTTGAATGCTTCTAACGATATTTCAAGAATTGTTTTCAATTTCCGCGATCTGTAAATTAATTCAGTCGTAACCGTGGAAACAATCGCTTTCTTTTGTGCACGTGTTTGTGGCATCACTCTGGGGCTGATTGATATTTTACTTATTTCATCACGAACAAAAAATGCCTTTCCTACATTTTAGAATAAAGGTAGCCTTGAAAACAAAATATTCTATTTTCAGGTTAATGAAACATGTTTTAATGTCACCAGTCGTACACTTGATAAAACAACTACGTTTTGCAATATTCGACTAATATGTGGTCTGGTACATATGTCTGGTCTGTAATCATTAAATAGATATAGTGTTTGAGACATTTTGTTTTCCAGTGCTTGGTATACAGCGAGTGCATTAAACAGAGATCAACTATTTTTTGCAGTTTGACCACACATACGTTGGAACTACGTCTAGTCATACCAAAAGAATATTTAGCATAGGTTACAAGTCAAAAAGCGCTCAGAACTGTTCCATCTGAGCTGAAGTAGAAAGGTCCTACATTCCTACATGCGAAAGCCGCATTTCTAAGCCAACTGTCATCATGAAAATGTGTAAAACTGAAGGACATCTGTGAAATTATGGAACGTTGGGTTATAAAAGAACATGGACGTTATACCTACCACTAACATTGGCGCAGTTTTCTTCGGTTCACGTCAAAACGCGACAGCACAGATTAGATGTATGTAACTGCAATCGGTTTCTTTACGTTGTAGTGAAGTCTTACTCTACATTTCAAATCAGTTAGATCCATTTGTGTCTCACAGCTCTTTTAACAAAATACAACTTGAATCTATCAGTCGCAGTGGGTTAAATTGACCTGTAATTTCCAGATCTGATACTTTGGTGATATGTGATAATTTTCTTTTCGACTAGCCCATAAAACTGCATTTTACCCTTTCAGATAAAATGAGGCAAATTATTGTACACAGTACACTTCACATAGACATATGTCATAGCTTCTCATCACCGTTTACTTCAATAGTTCACAAGCCTTTGTTCAGGATATTTCTTGCAAAAAAAAACTTCATTCTTAAGGAACGTACCCTTGTTTAAGAGCAATTTAAGTTTACTTACCTTTCTGGCTAGAAGTTGCAAAACTTTCAAAACGTGTACCAATAAATTTTCTTTACTGAAGGTGCAAATTATTTTTAGATATCTGACGTATCCTCTCCTATGGGAAAAGAAAGTCTTTGACACAAGCGTTCACTGTTCTCATAAATTACTTATTAGTGCAAAGACTTTGAAACAGCTGTTGAAAAAGGGAAAAAATGTTCATCCAAGTGGCACAAATGTGTCAGAAATATCCGTCACACGGTCTTCACGACCCGTTGAACATAAATACATTTATGTTTCCAACTAAACGTATCCAATATTTTTTGCAGTTAACACCAGCTGATGGAACTGTCACAGATGAACACAGATGCCGATTGCAATGAGTACCCTAGAAAAAAGTGGGAACAATAAAAACCAGAACAGACTCCGCAAGCCAATGATGTCCTATCACCGCTAGTGCTCTCACACTGTGTGATGTGTACAATGAGAAGCATTCTATTTATCAGCGCTTCATTGGGAGACAGCATCCGCAGCTGAGACGGGTAGTATCAACTGTGCAGTCGCTGGGATTTGTTGGTTGCGCAAATCAGCTGATCGTTGAATTTATTCAATCACATCTTTCATTTCTCACTTAGGATAAGGGCAATCTTCCGATACAAATACAAAATACAAAAGTTTTACTGTGTTTTCCTTAAAGTACAAGTTTAAAAGTGTCCGATGAAAAAAAAATTGTTGAGAGACTTGGCCGTAAATCAAATGTCCCAAGGTGTGCTCAAGGGGTGCTCGCTTCAAGGCTATGATATTCAAGGAGATTTAGGTATATAGAGGGTTTGAGCTCCCTCCTGCTTCCTGTGATGGTTATTTTGGACCAATCAGCATGCTGTATAAGTGTAAGGGATCCAAGGACCAATCAGAACCTAGAGCAATTATGTAATGTCTGGACTGAGTACTGTACTCATGGTTAACATATTCTTGGGCACCACAAATTGTGGCCCAGTGCATGACCAGAAATCCATGGATAAATGCTGTCATCCCATGGTAGGAGAAACCTGAATGCTCCAGTTGCTAACTGGAGGGAGCTAAACCAAGAAGAACTGAATAAAGAGTAATATTGGTGTCACAAATATTCAATGTATTTCAACCAGCAAGAAATTCAGGCAGTTCGTTTGACCGTGATATTGTATGCCCTTCATCTAACCTTGCATAGAGGATGACCCTGACCTGCAAACTTCAATGAACAACACACTAAAATCTAATAATGTAAAATATGACATTTTTTCCTGGGTTGATATTGACCGTGACCCGATGACCTTGGTACTCAACCTTGATCCAGATTCTACGAGGATGCATCTGTGAACAAAAGCATCATTTTATTTACAATAAAATGTGTTTTGCTGGATGAAATGGGAAGGACCGAGTTGCCTGTGGAGGCAAAGCCCACGTGCAGCCCATGTGCAGCCTTATTACATCATTATTGTGACATTGCCAGCATTCTGTTTATTTCAAATCATAGCCATAACACGGAAAAATTTTAAGTTTCTCATTAATAAAGAAATTAACGAAATTATCGATTGAATTCTGAAATAAATTTGTATGAATCACTTGGTAAAGATGCCAAGAGGACAGAAACGAGTTCATAATGGGGATTTAGCACCTATGGTAGGTGAAAAAAGTGTTCAAAGTGGTCAGCAAGTAACGGTCGCCAAGAAACATAAATCTGGCAACGAAGCCAAAGTTGAAATTGAAGCTAGATTTCCAAAGAGAACTGTAAAAGCAAAACGGAAAATTGATTTTGTATATGAAGAAACTAGAAATGACAAAAATAACAATGCACAAATAGCAAATTTAAAAGTTGCTGCAAAACAAGTTCAAAAGAGGAATGTAAACAGTCATAGGGATAAATCTAGATTGTTATCCCCTGTTAAAGTAGCCAAGATAGATAACAAAACTAAAGTTGCGTGTAAAGAAACTGGTACTACTAATGAGCGAAAGGCTGTGGTAGATACAAAATTAAAGACTAATCATGTTCTTTCTGATGGTATTCAGGTGACAGTGAATTCAAACTCAGACAATGAAGAGCTCGATTACAAAGACGATCTCTCAGATGGAGAGGACAGTTGTGTTGAATTGAGTGAAATGAAGGAAGTCGAGCATGGAAAAGAGAAAGGACCTGAAACGAATAAAGGCAAGAGTGACGAGAATGTTGAATCGACGGAATTGGGAATTGATTTGGGTGGAAGCTCGTCTAGTTTGAATGAAGAGCAAATGATCCTGAATAATCCTCATTTAAAGAAACTTCTGAATCATATGCTTGATGAGAGGATCCAGCAGGCAGCGAGAATTAATACAGTAGGTGAACCTAGTTCATCTGAAGTACTGACACAGATGCAGCCAACTAAAGGAACGAGGGTCAACAAGACAAACAAAGGAAACCAAGGTATAATTAAATCGCCTTCTGACACTACTATTTACACTCCCGCACTAAATAGGTTATCTGCAGAAAAATCTAGCCGAAAGATTGGAGTGGGTGTCTCGCCAGTGGTTCTGAAGCATATTGCAGGATACAAAGAAGACCAGGCTAATGTTGAGCTAAGAAATTATTTAAATGAGATTGATACAGAAGAGGAAGAGAATGTGACTCAATTTCAACAAGGACAAGTTGAAAATAATATTCAAAACAGATTGTCTTCGATGTCAAATCAAGATGCAATAATTCAAAAGGTTTCAAATTTTGTAGATCAAATGAGACTAGAACATGAAGTTGAAGATGAGGAGATGCAAGCTGCTAACAAGCCAAAATTGAGGGTCACTGCTCCTGGACTTGAGGAAGCCCAGAAGAGAATGGAACAGGCTATCATTGAGACAGAAAAATTTCGGGCTTCGGTGGAGAAGCCTCCAGGTAGGCAAACATTCAATAATCAGTCTATGGGGGTAACAACACCAATTTTGACAGAGAGACCATACGCAGCGAGAGAAATGTTTGAGAATGAACATAACGTACCTGAATCAAGTTATTCTGGTGAAAAAACAGTACCAAGCAAGTTCTTGGGACGGGAGTGAGCGATGACGACTTTTTCCATATGACCTGTCATATAGATAGTTCTATGAAAAAGAAAATTGAACAGGGTGAATTTATAGACCTTGATAAATTGCTGCCGAAAGATAACAACCCATTCCAAGGAAAGTATGCGCCTTTTTCCAATGAAACTAAATTGGAATGGGTCCAAAGTGAAGGAAGCACATATTTGGTACCTGCTAAGTCAACTAGCAGGATCAATTGTTTCAGAAGATGGGAGCAAGCATTTAGAATGTACGTGACCATCTATTGCACTAAGAATCTGGAACGCTCAAGGGAGATCTGGCAGTATGTCTCCATAATTAACACGGCCGCAATGTCATACAGTTGGGAAAACATTTACAATTATGACGTCATATTCAGACAATTAATGGAGTTTAACCCAAAAAGAAGCTGGGCAGTGACATATAACCAGATGTGGAATCTGTCCATGACAAATCCCATTACACATAATGCCAATAGAAAGAGTTTTGGTCAAGGTCAGAATACTACTAATCATTTATCAGTGGCTACAAAAAGGAAAATGGACTACTGCTGGAGCTTTAACAAGGGTGTTAAATGCAAGTTTGGGAGGAAATGTCATTTTATCGAGAGATGCTGCTACTGTGATTCACCTTCTCATGGAGTCTCAAGCTGTGAGAAATTAGAAAAGAAAGATTCAAATACTCAAGCTGCATCTAGGTCCGCAGGGTTCAAGTGCAATAAATCACGATAATGGGAAGTCGTATCATGTTCAATTATTGTTTTAGTTTTGTTGTGTTATTTTAATTCTTCAGATATAATGGAATTTGAAAACTTAGACCTTGATAATATAGTCACTCCAGTAAGAGTGAAAGAGTATGAAACTCTGTTGAAACAAGCAAATTATGATGAACAGAAGACTAAATTTCTAATAGAAGGATTCACTAAAGGTTTTTCTTTGAAATACAGTGGACCAACCCAAATCAAAAGAAAGGCAGCCAACCTGAAGCTAAATGTAGGCTCACCTGTAGAATTATGGAATAAAGTCATGACTGAGGTTAAGGCTAAGAGATATGCAGGGCCATTCAAAAAGGTACCATTTAGACATTTCATCCAATCACCTATAGGTTTAGTACCCAAGGATAAAGGGAAGAAAACCAGATTAATATTCCACTTATCCTACCCCAAGAAGGGTGATTCAGTTAATTCAGCAATACCAGAGGACCTATGCTCAGTGAAATATCCAGATTTTATCGATGCAGTTTACATGTGTATGAAGGCAGGAAGGGGCTGCTACTGTGCAAAATCTGACATGTCCATGGCATTCAGGAATGTGCCAATGGATAGTAGTTCATGGTGCTGGCTAGTTCTAAAAGCTGTACACCCTAGAACAGGAGAGACTTGGTACTTTGTGGACAATTGTTTGCCCTTTGGTGCCTCAATACGTTGTGCCATTTTCCAAGCTTTCTCTGACTCAATAGCTTTCTTAGTCAAACACAGAACTAGAAGACCACTGGTAACTTATTTAGATGACTTCTTCTTTGCTGCCTTACTCAAGGATGTTTGTGATAGTCAAGTGAAAATC
Organism: Haplosyllis leylae; assembly: GCA_038406175.1. NCBI lineage: Eukaryota > Metazoa > Annelida > Polychaeta > Phyllodocida > Syllidae > Haplosyllis > Haplosyllis leylae. The sequence goes on from JBCAUG010410462.1 coordinate 11,912, forward strand.
TTCTTAGAGATTTGCAAGAGAATTAGTTTTCCAGTGTCATTGGAGAAAACTTTCTGGGGAACTCAAGTTCTTACTTTCCTAGGCTTGTTAATTGACAATATCAACCAGATGATTTGCATCCCATTGGACAAGCTGGAAAAAGCCAAGGATATGATTGAATTCTTTCTCAACAAGAGAAATGAAAAGATTACTCTACATCAGTTGCAAAAAATTACTGGCTTCCTCAACTTTTTGTGCAGATGTATTGTGCCTGGAAGGGCTTTTGTGAGGAGACTATACAGTTTAGGATCCAATGACAAGTTACTACCACATCATCACATCAGAATATCTGCAGAGTGTAGAATGGACATGGAGATATGGAAAAGATTCCTTGATACCCCATTGGTCTTCTGCAGACCTTTTATTGACTCGGTTGAACAATCAGCACAAGACATAGAGATGTTTTCAGATGCATCTGGTAGTGCTGAGAAAGGATTTGGTGCCTATTGTGGGAAGGAGTGGATTTATCACAAATAGGATCCCAGCTGGTTTTTGCAACAGCAGCCCAGTATTGAATACTTGGAACTATATGCAGTTACTGTAGCCATAAAAATTTGGATTAAAAACTTCAAGAATGCAACGATCCTTCTGCACTGTGACAATGATAGTGTTTGCAAGATGATTAACAAGGGGTCATCCAAGTGTCAGAACTGCATGGTACTTATAAGAGTGATAGTACTGGAGTGTCTCATACATAATGTACAAGTTGAAGCTGAATGGGTGTCAACTGGAGATAATGGGAAAGCTGATGCCCTATCAAGGATAGATTTGGCTAGATTTAGGAATTTGGGTCCTAATATGAATGAAGAACCATTCATGCCAATCCCAGTGGACATCTGGCCCATCTCAAAAATTTGGATTCTAAGCTAATGGAATATTAACAATTGTATTGCAGGATCAACATCAACAAGAAGCAGACTGGGAGGTGGTAGCTCTTCAAACTCATCAAGAATATCTACCAGACACATACAACTCATTATAGACAAGCTAGTGGGACAATCACACAGAACTTCTACAGCTAAGAACTACCTAGGAGTCTGGAGACAATTTAATAAATTTGTGATTAGTCTTGATATAAAACCAGCCAGTTGGGAGGACAGGACAACCTTGTTCATTGGCTTCAAAATTGACCAGGGAATGAAAGCTTCAACAGTCAAATCCTATGTATCTGCCATTAAGAAATTGCTAGTTGATGATGGCTATCCCTGGGATGACCAAAAGGTGCTTCTAGGCTGCCTCACCAAAGCATGCAGACTCATCAATGACAAAGTGTTTACCAGATTGCCTATTCAATGTGGTTTGTTGGAAATGATCTTATTTGAAATTCAAAGAATGTTCATAGCTTCTGGGCAATATTATTTAGAAACCATGTATAAAGCTCTATTTGCTCTAGCATATTATGGACTCATGAGAGTTGGTGAGATAACTTTAAGTGATCATGTTATCAAAGCAAAAGACATACATTCTGCACTCAACAAGGATAAAATTCTAATAGTGCTTTATTCATCAAAAACCCATACAAAAGGAATGAGGCCACAGAGGATCTGTATCACTTCTAATAAAGCTGAAAAATCTGGTTCATATATCAAGAGAAATTTCTGTCCATTCAAACTGGTTAACACCTATATGTATCTGAGAGGAGGCTTTGAAGGCTGCCATGAACAATTCTTTGTTTTTGGAGATGGGACTCCAGTCACACCAAACAATGTTAGAAATATTTTAAAGACTTGTCTACATCAAATGGGTCTAGACTCCTCCATGTATGGGATGCATAGTTTGAGAATTGGAAGAACAACTGATTCAATCAAATATAATTACAGTATTGAAGAAGTCAAAAGAATGGGGAGATGGAGGTCAAATACTGTTTACAAATATATCAGGAATTAGTTAAAGTAATCCAATATCAATTTCTCGGGCTTCCATTTGGATTGCGTCAAATTGGCAGGCTCCATTTTATTACCAGTACACTAGATTTTTTCACGCAATGGTATTTTCGACAACCAAAGTCGATCAACCAATATGTCTTGAGAACTTGTAGTTTGGAGTATGGGGACACATTGTGCTAAAAGCAACGAAAATAGAGCAGTAAGAACTCAAATCGTCCTTAACAGCATGTTCAAGCTTTATTTCCGGTTTGCCAACATCTCATTATCAAGCTCTGCCCACTTTCTCGTGACAGTGGTACAAAGTGCCTTTGATGTTCACCACAGTTATCATGTCCATTTTTATCATGTCTAATGCGTGAAATTTCACCTTTGTTTTCAGAGGATTTGAAAGGCATTTCAAAAGTGTGGATATTGGGCAATAATTTTCTGGCAGAGACATACAGAAAAAACTTTAAAAAGGCAAGTTTTGACTTTTTCTTGAAAGAAACATTTGAGGTAGTCCCCTATGGGAGTAGCAGATACAGTGATCGGAATACAAATGCACTCAGCCGGATTGTGAATGCTTTCTATCAAGCTATAAACGCAAAATATTATTTGCCTGAATATGTACTGGTGTTTCTTGACAACAATCTGATTGAGTTCTTGGATTACAAACGTTGCTCTGTGGCATCCCTACTTGGCCCTTGGATCGAGTTTCTCACTCAAGAGATTTCACAAGTGCTGGAGATAAGAAGAGGTGACTTATCCAAGAAAACACGCCCGGGTGAAAAGACGCAGATCTACTGGATTGAGGCACCATTGCATGATAACTTTGATTATTTAGATCAACAGGCCAGATCTGCCTTTAATAATTGTGTCGAAGCTACTTGCCGCACTCAGGATAACATGCGTATGCTGAAGATCAGAACTTTCTGGGATAAACATGACGACGCACTGGTTTTGGATAACCACTTTACCAGACAAGGTATCGCAAATTATTGGAAAGCATGTGATGCTTCTTTCAAGTATAACTACAACAAGAGGCAGGATTTTCTGGTCAGACTCCACTACAGACAGCTAACTGACAAGACAGAAGATACATGTCACGTACAGTCAAAGAGGACTGTACAAGAAGACAAATATCACAATTTTGACTCAGAGGATATGCAGGAATTTTTCAGGGCTAAACGCCATCATCACGACCCCTTTCATTGGGAGAGACATACTTCTCCAAGATTCCTGCTCCCAAGACCTAAGAAAAGAAATTAAGCTCTTTTCACTAATATAGTATAGTGTATCTAAATGACTATCTATTTTACAAAGTTCTTAATATTTGCGGATCATTTATCATAATGATACATTATTTACTCTTTTACAATGCATTTTCTATGGGAAAATTTTCGAATATTCTCCTATTTCCTGTTTGGGATAATTTTTATCTAAATGCAATTTAAATAAAATTTTTTTGTGGCATAGGGTAGCACAGAAAATTGGAGAATTTCGATTTTGACTGTATGGAACAGTGATTTTCACCTGAGTCAGGTGTGAACTGGTTAACCATTTTTATGTTTTTGAGATATGAAATCTCTGAATATACTGTATGTATAATTTTGGGTGCAGTTATTAACCCTGAGTGTTTCAGCTATTTCCAATTGTTGGTAAATCGATTTGAAATAAACCTTTTTCAATTCATATGTGTCTTTGTCATTTCTGGGAAGCAAAATAGATTTCACAGCAAAAAATATTCATGAACTAATACGATCCAAACAGACAGATAGATTGAAAGACCAAATATCTGAAAGAAGAGAATTTGTCCATATAGATTAGGTTCAAATATATTTAACAATTGCACTGTAAGACAAATATATTAAGCAATGGTACGATGAGGATGTCTAACTTTGAAACATACAAAAAACCTTCAATGAAGGGTATTCCAAACAGACAAATGGAAGAAATCAACAAGAAAAATAAATTTCGCTTTCACAATAGCATGAATAGACCACCTAAAGAGGGCATTGTTTATGAGTAAGGGAGTGAACGATTTTACTGGTTGGTTGAAAGTTTTTAAGAGTTACAACAGGAGAGCTGTGAATCTTGATGATTCTTAAATACACATGTGTTTCTTGCTAAAATCAATCTCACTGAATTTAAAACTAACTTGACAATTCACTGCTTTCGCTCATATCGGCCCTTACATGAAGACATATTGCAGGGTATGACGCGTGCCTGAGCACGCACAGGGAGGGCTCTGCCCATAGGCCATACCCTATAGCCGAACTGGTCCAGCCACAGACTTGCATACACACACGAGCTCACTGAAACCCTAGACAGCCAGGCTTGTACACTTTATCACAACAAAATGTGTCCTCTACATGCTGCTGCTCT
>JBCAUG010410572.1:0-51298 GCA_038406175.1 Haplosyllis leylae
TTCAAGACTTGGTTGAAACTTCGAATTAAGTGGAACTTCGAATTAACCGTGTTCGATTTAGCCGTGCCCGACCTGTATCAGGTAAAGTGTATGCCAAAAAATCCCAGGCACAACTCGGTATGACACCCATGAAATACCATTCATTAACAAATAAAAATTAAAATCAGTTTTCTTTGGACTGTGCTTAAAGCATTTCTTCCTTTTGTATTGTGGGTAGCAACGCATTTCACTGTAAAAATTTTATAGAAAGTTTTCGTTCGAAGCAAAATTCCAATTTAAGACTTTTTTGGTGCATGAGGTACACTTTAAAGTACTTTCACCTTTTGGATAGGAAGTAAGAGTTTTCCATGAGTCTTCACTGTATGAGCCTACACATTCCGGCAACCGTCATTTTTATCAAATACTGTCATTAGATCAAGAGTCTGTTCACAATTCACCTCAAAGGAACATTTTGATCCCAAGTTCCAATCCCTGTCAATTGCACTTGACAGCCAATTATTTCTCAAGCTTAATTAATAGGATCAACCACACTCCCTTTTCAGAAACGATGACCCTTGTGTTAGAGCCCTTCTGGCAAAATTCTCATGGTCGGGGGTCATACCCTGACATGGTAAACAACACCTACCGGAAAGAAATTAAATTAGGATAAATTGATTTAATGTATTCGCTCAAAATATTAATGATCCTCAAAATAAACATCTGAGTAAAACATTTTATCCCACTGTTCTCTACATATCTGTGCTGCCGCTAGAATTGTTATCCGTGATAATGCTGAAAAAATTGTAATGACTCTATCTCTGGGTTCTTATGAAACAGTGGAGCTTCACTACCTCTGAGTTTATGATAATAAAATAACACCATGCATCCCATTTGTCACAACACAATGTTTCTTAATTAGGTTTCTTTTATTAACAATGACACATATCAATGACGTGAAGTGACAAATGAATTTTTGTTGCAGGGAACTGCCCCTCGTTAGATATTGAAAGCCTGTTCAGTACTTTTTCTACCCAATCCACGCGTGTCTCGTGACGTTTCATTCTCTTTCTTCTTTGTATCATTGAGTTTCTTCGGCAGTTCCCTGATCATTATATTCTATCTGTGTTTTCCATTAAAGTATCTATCTAAACTAACTATTGAACAGTATTTCGACCATTGCACATTACACATCATTAAAATATTTGCATTTTGTGTGTGGTGTATGTACCAGAGGACAACCGTCTCTCATTCATTCTCAATGACTAACTTAAGTGTCGAAACCCTAACTTTTAACCCCTTAAGTTCAACATGGGAAATCATTTAGGCAAATACTACATTCGTGAGTATGCCTAAAGGCTGAGCAAATGATTGATGAAATAGAGATTATACATTAATCTTCCAGAAAATAAAATGTACAAATGGATACATAAATGTTAAAATAAAAAGTTTAAATAAATAAATGTGTGTATGTGTATTTTATGAATCCATTTAATTATTCCATTTGTTATGAAATTTGAATTCCAAATAGGTAGGATACATTTCCGAAGGACGTTGTAGAATTAATGCAAGGAATCAAAATTTTAAAATACCGAATACCTACCGAAGTCAAGTAAAATTTTTGAATAGATTCTTTCAGCTTTGACTGTATATTTCCAACTGCATTTTAGCCATAACAAATAAAAAACAGAATCGCAATCCAAATTTGGAGACAGATGTTCACAACTACAGGATAAAGTGGAAAAGTAAACAATAAGGCCATATCTCTTGATAAAATCAGTTTCCGCCTCATATAAATGTACTGTCAAAAATCAAAATTCAACGTTACCATGGCTTTCAAGCCAAACTGAGAATTTTTCCAGAACATATTCAATGACCAAGCGTAATCTAAATCAATTTTCGTCGCTGCTTGAATTGCCCCACTATTTTCGTGAGAAAATATAAGTTTTTGCATCATTTCTGATTTGGACTTTATCAGAAATGTATTTTTTTGTTAAATTGATGTTGAGCTGAGTTCTTTTACCCATTGATCCAAAGAAATAATCTTCCAATCTGAATGAGACAGTATCGGGGGAATTATTCTGAAACAGTTCGTAGCCATTCCATTTCAAGACTGCACATTCAGCCAAGTTTTATGTCAATATTTAAAATGTACTGTTGTTTGGGATTATAGTAGTTTTTCTATTGACAAAAACAAATATTGTATCAACCACTATCCACAAAGGTCTCAAAATTGATATTAACGATGCCATTGATCAAAGTTCTTAACATCATGCGAAGGTTTTCTCAGAGCAATAAACAATGCAGTTGGTGCATGAAAATGCTATCAATTTTAAGCACATATTATGCTTTAGCATCCCCTAATTATTACCATCCGCTTATGCAAACAGATAATAATTACAGTCAGGTCTGTCTGTCTGTCTGTTCAGGCCATAACTTTTGAACCACCAAAGCTAGGAACTTAATTTTTGAGCATACAGATACATCTATCTAAAGCAAGTTTGAGTACCACAATAATTGCATTAAGGCCAAGGTTATTAGTGAAATGTCACTTTTTACCTTCATTTCAAAATGTCCGTATTCAACTAAATCTTGCTTAAAAGATTAAGGCTGTCTCAAAGTCAAGGCCACGATTACTAAATATCAAGGTCCTATCAAAGTCAAATGAAAATATCAGGCAGTGAAAGTTTCACCAGGTGGCCCGTTCCAAGGGGGCGAAGGGGAGCAAAGGGGGCGAAAGGGAGCGAGGGATCGGGCCCAAAATTTTGGGACAAAATACCAAACAACCATTAAGGTGACTCTAACGAGCCACCAAAAATAACTGAACTGATTAGAATTAAAGTTTACTTTGAACTTTCACTTCACATGCGGTTTACGAGCACATTCAGCTGTAACGTTTGGTTCCACATAAATCAAGAATCTACCAAACACTGTTTTGTTATGTATTGTTTACTGTAGGCGATACCATTAACACAAACCTATTCACAACTCTTTTCCAAAAATCACACAAACCTATTCAGAACTCCTTCTTAAACATCTTGATGTACCTTATCAAGTTTCTTTCTAAATATGCTTAACAAGAATGCCATACAGATTAAATTGAATCAGCTGTGACTTGTCAGTTGGTGAAGTACTTTTTGAACTTTTGGAACTGCAAACTTAAAGTCTTCTTTCTCTTTGGGATGAAAAATGATACTTCACAATCGATCACACTATCCTTTTACAATCTTTGACTCGGTGTCCCAAATCATAAGTCGAATGCATTATTATTGTGTAAGTAAAATAGATTATTGGAAAATTGAAACTGGAACAAGACCTATGCATACGATCAACTAGTTGATAACTGAAACTCTAAACCAATGCAACGTCTTTAAAATTTTCAAGTAGGTTTTGAAATGTGCATAATTTGTTCAAGAGAATAACTTCATCAAAAAATGTTTTTTGAAGATTTCAAACCCTGGCACGAAACTGAAACTATTTTTTCTTATTTCGAAGAATTTCTGCCACCGTTATATGCAGCTGATATTTATCGTTACATCGACGTTAAATCTCCATCTTTAAACGAATCTTTAAACATGGTAAGAATGTGGGGCATTTAAACAATCTGAATCACTTAAGTCTTTTTGAACTAAGAGGGAAGTACATGATTCCATCTGAATGGGATTCGACACGTAACTTGATAAATAATCTTTTGGATCCAACATGAGACACACATACACACACACTGTTACATTGAATGACCCTTCAAATCATGAAAATAAAGATTGAAATCACCCATCTAGTAAGCACCGTTTCAACAAGTTTCTTTCCTGTCTAATCGGATGGTTAATATTTAAGTTCACAAAAGGACATACGATGAAAACCCTCTCATAATTTACCCATCATTGTAGCTTTTTGATGGTGTTTCCGAGTCCCGTGGTTTCTTACAGCAAATTGTACAAAGTAGTGAATGCTTATGACTTGATACTAAAAATATCTTTGTGATATAAGCGAGTAGCCAACAAAAGAGATTCCTATACCTTTCAGTTGTCTTGTTTACCAGCACGTGGTCTGTGTATTTTCTACAGATATATTCCAACATTCAGTTTGTTATGTTCATGAACATGAAATGCCAGCAAGCGTGTGAACTTCACTTTTGCCAATATCCCAAAGAAACATGCACCATTGATTTACATCCACGCAAATCAGAAACCGTGTCAATAAAGAAACTATTTCTGTGGTCCAAATACAAAACAAGCCTAGCTGTAAAACCTGCAAAGACTATCAGCTGTTTTCCAAAAGTGAATCATGTCTGACGTTATGTCCTAAAAAATGGGTATCATCGTAGTAGTTGATGTGTGGCTGGTTGGCTGTCAGTCTGATGCTTGACTGGCTCCCGTACATGGCAGCGGAAGAACACTTAGTGAATATAAGCATTAACTGTCACTTGGCTGTGCGTGCAGCCAAGCGCATCTACTATTACTCTTCAAAACTTTTTGCCTCACCTGGACACTTTTTTTGCAACACATTTGAATAAAATATTGCAAAGTTTTAAATAAATACATTCATTCGAAATCAATTAGAAACCATTCTGGAGAAATTGACTTCCTTGTGGAATGGAATAAACTGATAATGAGTACGTGTGCATAACTTTTTGGTTCGTAACAAGTGTATTGATGATGCTATTGTTTCATATGTGGAAAATTTTCCTAATATTAATATTCCGCATAGAAATTCATCCTTTTGTTTCTGTAGCTCATTGATGATCATTCGAGCATGGATTCTAAACTTAGCAGTTGTAGTGTTACCACTCTTTCATGCAACTTGCAGGTTCTTGGAAAGTTACCAAAGCATCAAGCATGTGATAAATTATTAATGTTAAAGAAGCATATATGCGTGGTGAATGGATTTCGTGATGAGGAGCAAACCGCCTTCATGACCCGTTGTTGTAATAAACAGTTCATTTCTATCATGTCTTTGTGCATCAAATAATTCCTGAAAGAGTTTATTATTGAACCTTTATTTTTCTGTTTCAAAGTAACCAATAGTTTCTGGAATGCCCGTAAATTGAACATTTTTGCTATACACGTACATTACATACTTAAACGAAATGAAAATAGTACAGGTATTTAGTACTGTATAGATATGCTATTGTTTTTCATATACTTCTGTTCTTTGTTCTTTTCCTAAAATGAATTTATCATTTAAATGTTTTACTGAATAGATAACATGTGATATATTCAACCGCAACAAATTTCGGTGAACACAGAAAGAACATCCGATGAATCCTTACTGGCTGAATTTCTATTTTTAAAATTGAACCACGATATTCACCTGGTGGAAAATACGAGGTAAATTCTGTTAATCAATTTACCAACAAAAGGAAAAATGAAGGGAGAGGTCACTATCATGGCATGGGGACAAATCGATTTTAAATGGGTGGTTTTACTTCAGGGTACAACGAGATTGGAACAGAAATCGGATTTCACGGGTTTTCACAGAACTTAAACGTTCTGGCATGTCACCACCTATTTACACGCGTACGTGCACTTTCATGCTTCTTTCAGCTACACAAATCAAACACATTTCCTCATACATTCACTTAGCTGTATTAGACTGAACTTACCCGATTACTCCAGGAGCTTTACATGTGGGGTAAAAGAATCTACATTTTCTACTACAGATCTAGTAATTCTGTCTGGCCTTAATTGGGCATTCTTGTATCGTGCCTTATTTAAAAGATGGATCAGTTTCTTGAACGCACATTCTAACCTTTTTAAATTTCGTCTACAACACTTCAAATATTCTGCAACATGTTCATGATGCCCCATCAGATTTCCAAGGAATTCGCGAGTTGAATTTTAATGATAATAACGAGAGCATGTCAATCCTCCCACTCTATAGATCTAAACGTCAAATCTAAATCTAATTATGTGGTAAACGTCTCTGTGTATAATCTATTCGGAATATACAAACTAATAGAACGTGTCAAAATGCCATTAACACTCATACGTTTTCCTCCGAACAAATTATAATTTACTCAAGACTTTAAAGTAAATTTAATATTACTGTGAACATAGTAGGTGATTTCAATACTCAGGCTCAGTTTACTATTCTTGCGGATCTTACCCAGGTGTCGATGCCAAGGGTAGAAACCAGGATTAGGAACCGACCCATATTTTGCTTTTAGCACAGGTCGAGAACCATACCAATTTGTGGGGTGTGGGTTTCTCCAGGCTATAGTATCGAGATTTACCTCATCAGCCCGAGTATTGGGTCATATCAGGTAGAAATAATCAAATTCCTCATTTTCTGTGAATTTCGTGCAGCCAAACGAAACGTGTAACAAGACAATTAACATTAACATTAACATTACAAGGCAATACCCACCACATCTTCCTGACCTCACCCTGTCCAAGGGTAGGGGGATAGGGTCAGGTGGCTTATGGTCTCACCCCTACCCTTTCCCCTCCTCCTGGTCAGGTGACTGATGGTCCACATGGGGACAGGGAGGGTAGGGTCAGGTGGCTCATGGTTGAAATATCCACTCAGACAGGCCCTGGGAAGAATGACCCTGCCCCTTTAAAAAACAGGACCTGGACAGGTTGACCCTACCCCCTCTCCCCAAACAGGGTAACTACCCCCCCCCCCTGTGGACAGAGTAACAGACACGTCTGAAAACATTGCCTTCCTGGTACTATACGTACGTGGTCGGTATTAATGTGTCCAATCGTAGTGAAACTGCGGATCAAACCTTAGTTGAGAAAAGAAACCCTGGGAAAATAACGCCAGCATTGTGTGACTTCCAAATTGAACATAAGGTGGGTAATTTACATTTTCAGCCTTTAAGCTTATTCAAGTGAAATGCACAATGAATTTCCTTCCAGTGAGAAATACTCTTATCACACTTTGTCGCAATATAATTCAAGATGACAATAGCAGTGGGATAAGAATTTCACTTGAGGGTGATGGTAATATTTGTACGTGGACAGAATATGTGGTGGGTGGTTGTAGGTATTTAATCAACTCTTTCGGTTATAAACTGGTACAAAATGTAATAAATCACTAAATTCTTCTGATTCTCACATCGCTGTGTAAAGTTGTGAGAACTGGGTTAGAAAGTAAAAGGTGAGAAAAAACTCAAAAGCATACGTGTCCAAAACAGCACATGTTAAAGACAATCATCACTGGCAAGCAACAAGAGCCTGGGTAGTAGCAACAACATAGATAACAACACAAGCTACAGCAGTAACACCAAGAAATATATATACCAGGCCTCCTGGTCAGAAATGGGTTCCCCCACAAATCACGACTTTAAATGGCGAAATAATCACCACTTTTACGAGAAGGCATTTTGCTAGTTACATAAAAGTATGTGCTGTGAAATTAGAAACCATCTCATTATCTTCACCTACTACTTTGCTCCTTTAAGTGATTTCTTGTTTATGGCCACGAACATAGTGGAGAGAAGTCATTTATAATTAATGATCATATTTCATGTTACCCGTGATAAATAAGGCAAAGCCTGAACTTCTGGCAAGAAAAAAGATTTTATTTTTAAGTGTCCAGACGATCCAAATGGAAGCTGATTTGGGCATACTGAGACGTGGTCACGCAATGGATCTCTTTCAATAGGGGCCTGAATATTTTATAATGTCTTTGAAAATTCCACTTTTAACCATCAAAACATTCATGTACATTGCACTTTCAGTCTCTCTAAATTTATGTGTTAGCTGAAAAATATTTATGCGCGATGTTGCTTTCGTAATCGCTCAGCATGAAAAATACCTCATATTCACTATTTACAACTTGAATTGCAGTACTTCAATCTTTTTCATGACATTTGGAGTGAACATAGTAATATGGTGGAACTCGTCTGTCTGCGACATCGCAATCGTGGACGTAGGCGTTCATAACATGTAGGCTTTTCTTTCATGTCCAAACCACCTCGCAGTTTCAAGAAAGAACTTGTCGCAACCACTTCGCAGTTTCAAGAAAGAACTTGCAATTTACCCCTCAAGTTATGTTTTTGTATACTATTTAATAAAATAATGGCCCTTAAAGGCAAATATTCATCTAAACACATGAAAAATGATCCACTTTCTGGAGTTTTCATCGTCGTATCCATTAAATACCTTTTTGAAATCCTAGGAGAGTGTTCGTTGTCCTCGTGCCATTACCTTCTGTAAAGAGTATCTGTTCACCACTGATGGCTTGTTATTGTGACAACAATCTTCCTTATTGATATTGGCAAAACACCTTGAGATACGAAAGTTAACTTTACGTAATTTTTGTGACATTTTTTCGTGTGTTCAGACCAATATTTGCACTTGGGGCTACTTTACATGCAAAGTACACTCTTTAAAGTAGTGGTTGGTTTTTACTTTTCTTTCATGTCAGATGCAATCTAAAATTTCTTTCGTACACAGGAAAGATTTAGCAGCAGATAGTTCTGGCTTATTTACAACAGTAACATATTCCGGGGTATTTATGTCAATGTTTAGAAATTATATTTACAGTTGGTGCACATCTGACAATGCGATGACATTTGTGTAATCTGTTATCACACTATATTCAGAAACCATTTCAACTTTTTTTTTGATATGTTTTGTCAAATGTGTCACTCGTATTTTTGATAAAATCATTGTTGGCCGAAGCCGCCGATGTGAGACACGATGTGGGTTGAGGGAAATCTTTTTTAAAGACTAATTTATTGTTGACTGGTTTAGAGCACAGACGATAAAACATATGTCTACTTTAGGCTGCAGTCATTGGTGAGAATTTGTTCACACAGAATGCCATAAAGATGTTACGCCATAGCAATGGGCCTGCCTGTTGTGACTTTTCACGACGTTGTATTTTTTCATACTTATTTGCAATCACACAAAAAGTGTAAAAAATGACCCGACATTCAACAAATAGTACAGAATCTGAAGAACATTTTGTAGATTAAATTCCACAGTGTAAAGATATAACAACTCCAGAAAACTCCACTACTGTTGTCAACACATTTATTCTCTGTACCAAAATAGCATCAAGATAAAAGCGTGAAAGCTGTAAATGTAACAAATATGTCTTTAATAATCCTTCACAGTTCTTTCGTTATTTCAAATAAAGACCTTGCTTTGTAAACATAGCTGTTTTTTTTTTTCTTTTCGTCTGGTTTGCAAATCATAATGTACAAGAATGTCCTAATATACATATATCTCTGGAATACTTATTTCACATAAGAATACAGAATGTTCATTTGCATGGCTACATCTAGCATCTGTAATATTCAGTGGCATTTCATATCAGATTCATTAAGAAACACAGCCATGTCTTTCCTTGTTTATTTCGTTTCTATCAACCAGGCACAGATTTATTCCACTCACAGAAGCTTCGGGACTTGGAAACGACGTTCCATACCAAACACATAACACAACACAGAACTTAACCAACTATACGCAGGCAAAGTGAATCTATACGCCTACGACTAAATGTAGCTGAACAATAAAAGTGAGGACGAAGATTAATATTGAATAGCCAGTCATATCACAGAAGGGATTTTGATCGTAGTACACTGATAATGATGTTTTCACTAGTAATTGGAACATATTATGTAGTAATTTGATGTTAAAAAAAAGACTAGTATGTTCTTACAGATATTACAGACAAATAATCTAAAATCTGGGATACGTTTGCATAAAATCTACACACATCTGCTGAAATATGACACTCAAAATAAGTAAAAAAAATTATTAAAATCCGAATAGAATTTGAAAACTTACAACTAATAATAAACTTTGAATAAACACTTTACTTGTATAAATAACAATATATCTAACATAAATAATTAGTTTTCCCTGCTCAGTCGCTGAGTGTGGATAACCTAACTTAGTATGTACACTTATCTACATTTAAATGGGGTAATCGATCGACACATTACTTTTGCGAAAACACACAAGAGCAGGGATTCAGATAATAAATTGTAAACTGGACACAAAAATCACGTTGAATTAAAAGCATATGGTTTCCCGTAACATTCACGGAACGATTCAACAAAGGACGAAACATCTGAAATTCAGATGAAAACTGGGAAGATATGTGAGACACGTGTATCAACTTTTACACTGTTGTTAAATAGCTTCATTGTTGGGACAGTGAAGACTTCGGACGGTCGTTCGTATTAAAATCTTTACTCTCGAGATCTTTGAAGTCTTGTCTGGGGATTTATCACATTCTTTCAAGATTTTAATCACGATGCCATGAAAGTCTCCAAAGTGTCACAATACTCTTTTCATATTAAACTATGTGCAGAAAGTTACGATTTATTTGTAAGCGAAGCACTGAGTATTACCCTCCATTTTATTTTACTCAATCACAGTGCATGGCGTATAATCTATAAGCTATCAAAGAAATAGAATAAAAGAAGATGATCGCGTTAACATAAATTGTAGCACCATATGAAAGCTTTTGACTTTTAACTTTTTTACATGCATTTACTTGAAATTACTCAATAATCATATAATACTGCAGATTTTACACATCTAGCTACTTGTCTTCTACGCGTAGAAACGTAAGATAGGACTGGACTATAATAATTACATAAATTGCATTCTTCATTCAAGTTTTCTGTTTGTTTGTTAATATAACATCCATGATTTGACTTCTTGAAATTATCAACGTTATAGTATTTTTATACATTGCAGCAGCTCTCATCGAAGCTGCAAAAAGCAAGTAAAGCTAAAAGCTTGTTTCTCTTGATACACGTTGATTATACCATTTTTACATTGAATAGGAGTTAGATATGAAAAATGACAACACTTATATTTCGGTGACAAACAGCAGGAACCAACTGAGGACGTGGTCATTAATATTGGAAATAGCTAGGAGTATTCGTCTTTTCTTTAGCACCTGTATCTTCATTAACATAATTAGGTGAAGTCTTTTACACATTTTTTGCCATGAGCCTCTTTAGTGGCAAACAGGTATGTCTGAAGACAGTCAGCGTATGTGTGCTGATGTGACAGACAGAATTGCGGATTTATAAATAAATGGCACTATATGTAAACACGAGATGTCTTTTTTTTCCTGCTTTGTATTGGGAGGCAGTTAGGATCACGCGGAACGCTTGCAGTGTAGGACTGGGAGTGGTGAGGAGCGCGTCTTCTCCGGGAATACTGTTGCAAATTGCCGTGAACACTAAGTGGTAACTATAAACAGTTTCGGTGTTTTGCACAGTGGGCGTTGCTTACACGGGAGGTGGGCCGTCCAGATAGCGCAACATAGGGTCGAACGACCGCTGGAAGTTGTTGCGAAGGACACAGCTGAAGTCCTCCTCCGACATGGGGACGAGGCAGGCGACGCCCAGCAGCAGTAGCATGAGGGCCTGGATGGGCAGGGAGGTGCGCATTACCCTGCGCCACCAGGCCGTCGCCAACGCATCATCGTCCTCAACATTCCCCCACTCATCCTCAAGCTCGTGCGGCCGGGCACCAACCCACCAACCCCACCTGTCTGCTGCTCCTTCAACTTCATCTATTCCTCCCGCAGCGCCCCCTAGTGGTCGTGCACGCGCCCCTCCTACTGCTGCTCCGAGCTCAGGCTCATGGTGTGTGGCGGCGAAACTGAAAAGCATAAAGTACAATTATTACACCCGACACCATTCACGTAATATGGATGAACATCAAATAACCTTGTCAGCAATATAAGTGCCATTCAAATAGAAAAACCGAGAAAATTAGTTCAACGACCCTTTGTATCTGGGTCAAGTTTTTGTTTTTCTTAACAGACCCACTAGATCCAGCTCTTTAACTGACATAATAATGTTTCATAAACGAAACACAAGACGAGATTATTTGCTCAAATTAAGCTTTCAGAAAAGAAATGTCTAAATAAAGTTGAAAGCAGATCTTGGCAAATGTTGTGTACACAATTGCGTTGCTGTGAACAAGCATTCAAAATGTGCACTGTGCAAATGTTTTCTTGTTGAGAAATTTTTAACATTTCCTATGTAAAGAAATGTCGTTTGCAAACAAATACAATTTAAAAATAGAATCAATGCGTTTCTTGCATAAGGATATATTACAGTTATTTTACTCGCTTTTACATGAATGGCGAAGTTTGACTTTACTCTTTAGAATATTGATAAAGAATTGTGAAAGAATAATGTAATGATGCATGACTAAAAGACATAGGCAACGTAATACTCATGCACAGGCATGCAACATGCCGCCTCTAGCATACATTACTTCCAACCATTCTTTCTAACATATCGAGTAACATTTCCAGAAGCATGCGCGGCTATAAAATTCTTCATTAAATGCGGGCTGAATACACATTTTCAGTAAATAATCTCTTTCCTCGTTTGCGACCGTAACTTTATAAACCTGATTTAATTGCTCAATGGATCCAACAGAAACTAAAAGGAAAAAAAAAGAAACCCGATTGAAAAATAAAGAATTTTAAGAGAAGAGAACAGAGTTGACTGTAAACAATTAAAACGTCAAGAAAACTACTATGTCTACAATGAAGAAGAATAATGAACGAAACATGCAAATATAATGTCCCAACATCAAAGAAAATAAGAGTAACTGAATATTTTCTTTAAAAGTTCCGAACCCAAATGATATCAAAGTGACGGGAAAAACAAAAAAGAAAGAACGGTGAAAGAAACTGAAGGAAAACGTCAAATTGAAAGAAAATGTGCACATACAAATCAATTTTATATCCTGTTATGAATAGTTATTTCAAATCAGCAACAAGAAATTCGGATTACATTGTAAGCGATGCAAATGCAGACGTATTGCGATTACACTTATGTAGTTCTAGACCTGTACTTTCTGTTAGTAGCCATTTGTTCCACATATCTAGCTAATTTGGTTAGTTTCCACACATCATTTTCATTTGCTCACAGAACTGGACAATATTCACGACACAATAGCAACATGCCCGACTAGAGACATTGTAAGGGGACACCAAGGATACTACACATAAGCAAAACCAGACGATTACCGTGTCCGTGTGCAGTTTTTTTATGAGATCGATTTGCACAGGACACACAAGACTCACATGATACCCAATGTCTCTAATGATGACAGTAAAATTAAAACTGGACAGAGGCTCTTTAGAATCGTAGCAGCCACAATGACAAGAAAACGATTGAAGGGTAAAAACAGCTTGAATCTTTCCTTGGCATTAGTGGCTGCTACTCTAATGGGAAACGAGTTCTTAGTTACAAGCAATGAGGTGCTGGGTATAAGCGGGAATATGCAGCAGTCAAAATAGAACGTGCGACATGTTCTATTTGTAGAACTGAACCCTAAAATACTCAATAATTTTATGTACACAAATGATCTAATTTTAAGTCTTTTTCAAAATATAAACTTAACAGGAACACTGGGAATTCTTAGTGTCTAAATAAACTTTGCATTACAAATATTAAAGCAAAACAAAAATCATTCACTTTGTAGCAAAAAGCATTCAATTATATGTTTTAACTGTGAAATTGGGCGACAAAATTATACTTGCTACCGTGCAGTTTAATCAAAGAAACCCTTGGCATTTTGGGTCGGGAATGGGGCTGGAGCACAATGCAAAGAGTTGAAATAAATTCACACCACCACCATAGCATGTTGCTTTGTGCTTTTTGCTTGATAAAGTTTAAAAAATAATTACTTGTCCGTCTTTGGTTCGTATCCACTGGTAGAAGCTCCGTCATCGGGCTACGGAAAACAAGGCATTGTGATTGGTTAATTATAGTCCTAAAATGTGGTCACCACATTAGTCTTCAAATCTCATTGGCGCTCAATGCACTCAATGAAGATGATTGGCCAATGAGATTTGGTTACTCACAATTCGAGTTTACATCAATCACCAAACACCTTACTACAAAGCATTATGTATTATGTACATTGCTATCATCTCTACTTCATTGTAATTTGTGAAGTCATCCACTACAGTGCTTTTATTAATCTACATTTTGCCTGAAAAGGGTAGTTGTTAAAAAAGAAAGCACAAACAAAAGTTTCCAATCCGCCAAAATTATACGGACACCACAAGCTAAGCTACTTATTTGAAAAGGCAAAGAGAGCTGTACACTGACAAGAAGAAAGACATTTGAAAATCCAAGAAGAGGTTTTTGAAAGTAGCACCGTTTGACCAGACTATGCAAGTTCTAATCCTGTCCTAAGCACAAGACACCAGCAGATATTGTCTTCTTATGTTTTTTAATGTCAAGAATCTTTGGCTGTTATTTCTGTTAAATCCCTGTCCCGGTACTTTACAGCCTTTCTCAGTGTCTAATGTCTGATGTTAAATATCTCTTGATTGCGATCTTTCCCAGAAGCCGTTATTAGTACATAACCAATGCACCATTCTATACTATCTGCATGTCGATAAAAATCAATAATGTGTCTTTTCCTACAAAATCTTCCTGGAAAAACCTTGAGATCAATATGGTGATGTAAAAATTATTAGTTGCTTATACGTCATTTACTTTTAGATATCAATAGATTGAGATTTTTGTGTGTACGTGTGACAACACTTTCTCTTCAACAAATCACTGCGTGCTCTGCTAATAACGATATAATTATTGACTCGAAAGGAATCGTGTTCATCACATTAGGCACAACACGTTAGAAGAAGTTTGAATACTCACAGATCTCTGAGTCCGCGAACGGCCCTTTGGCCAAGTGTCATCGCCGGGTAGTCTACCGAGGTACTTACGAGCCTAACAAAAAAGATTTATGTATCCAACAATGTGTCAATCACCTCGCAAATTATCAGTGTGAAGCCTATACTATTATGAAAGCTACGAAATTGTACAAAATTATCTTTCTCGCAAATTTCCCTGGGTTGACGCCTTTAATTGTATTGTAGATGTACTTACGCTATCGTCTCGCTGGATACCAAGGCGATCTTCTATTTGTGCCATGTGCCCCAGTGTAGCAGCTAGCAACGCTCTAAGTCTATCTTCCACTTCAGCGAGTCGTTCTTTAGCAATAGCGGCTTCTCTGGTGTTACCAGATGCCTCCACATTTGCGGTGGCTTCTTGGAGCATAGCATGATTGTCCAACAGGGCTTCCGCTTCACCTCGCAATACTTTTAGTCTATTATACTGAGTACCTAAAATTTCTTTGCTCGCATCTGTATTCACAGGTTGAATCGCCCTGAGTTTGGCATCAGCCGAATCAGTGTCCAACTGTAAGTCCCTTATAGCAGCTAGTAATCCCGAGCCCGTGGCCAGGGCTCTGCGTAATCGCATCATCCAGTCGTGGGCCCGAGAGTTCAGGGCATCAAACCTGTTATTCATGTGGTTCAACTGATCTCGCAATTGGTTCGCCTCCGGTGAGTCTTGCGTCAGGAATGCCTTGCTCAACAAGTTCAGAGATAACACTATCGGTTTCTTGCTGTCTATGCTGTTCATGAATTCCTGCGCAAAAGGAAAACGAACATGTGTTACGTTCAGAATCATTATCTGATCGTACTATTCTTCGGAAATCTAATGACTTATTGTTAACCGCAATATGCAGACATTTTCAGATCTGATTGTACTACCTTGTGGTCATTGATAGCCTTGACGAGTTTCAGTGTAGCAGTTGGAATGACTCTTTGATTGGCCATGTGTCTCTCGGCATCATCCAACCAATGCAGGGTATTGTTGAGATCGTTGCGGAATTGTGCCCATTGTTGGCGGTTCTTCTGAAGCCTGTAGTCCTTCTCTATGGTCTGCGGTTGTAGCAAGTCGTACTTGGACAGAATAGCTGTAATGGACATACATTGTGAGTCGTACTTGGACAGAATAGCTGTAATGGACATACATTGTGAATTTCTTTTCTACACATGTGTGTCGGATTCACCGATTGCTAAAGTTAATTTTCGTTGTCATAAAATGTAAATGAATAGTGTTCTCTCTAATTCGGAACTTACAATGTATGAGTTGTACTTCAGACAGATCAAGACTTGGTAGCCCTGTCTCCGCACAGATCTGTTTCTCCAGGTTTCTGATGGTATCCACACTGTCCTGGCAGGAGTTTAGCAGCTTGGCGTATCCGTCTGGTCCGCTTTCCGTCCGTGGACCGGTTGGAGTCGGTGCTCGGACCATCCTCTCTGTGTACACCAGACAGTCCTTAACTTCCTCCAGTGCGCGTTCCAGATCAAACAGGTACGCGTTTATTCGCGCTCGAGCTTTAGGGTCGTCTGCCACTGCATCTTTAACCTGTTTCCATCTCTCATCACCATCAGGCTCTGTACAAATGTATTCGTGGAAAATAATACACAGCCAGGTTAGGAATTCAGCGATTTGAAAAGGTGCATGAAATTCATAAACCGAATCCCATTCGCACGAAAACTTTGATGACGCTGGCAAGACTTACCTTCTCTGTCCTCAATAGGCGACAAGTCAAGGTCGTCGGAGCCCTCGGCCTCCTCCTGCGATCTCTCTGCGGGCGGACTGACATGCGTCGGGCTCAAGTCTGGGCTGCTACTCAATATAGCATCCAGCTCTGCCATGTCCCAGTCCAGCACGCCACTGCTATATCCGGCCACTGGTTCTCCAGCTCCTGCAGCTGCGTGTCCATTCAACGCTCCGGTCGGTTCCTCATCATCATCGTCTCCAGTTGGTGGCGCAGCACCAAAGAGCTGACGCTGCGGCTTGTACTTGATAGGCTAAAATTTCCAAACAAAGCGAAAACGTAGTAAATAAGGCCACGATATATAATACAACATATTAAAAGCATAAATCCATCAAAGTTTTTCAAGGTGCATGCAATCTAATATGCATGGACAATGATAAAGAAAAGTACTACAACAAAGGAAGTAGAATATTTAACATAAGAGCACGGGACTTTTGCGTGGGCACCGAAGAAAGCACTTACGTCAGCCGAGTGTCTGTAAAGTTTGTGCCCAGGTTTACGAAGTGAAGGTGGCTTCTCAGTAAAAATAGGAAGACTAAAGGCACCTTCAGGGTAATCCATTCTAAACTCTTCCTCATAGAACTCACTATCAAAAAGCTGAAAGCAAGTTAGATAGCACAGCAATTCAACACAGGCACTAATAAAGCAATGAAAAAGCAAAGAAAGAAGATAGCGCCCACAGAAAGTCAGCATAAGGTTTGAGCTGATAAAGAAATATGAAATACAACTACAAAAGGTGATATAAACGGCAGTACTGTGATAACTAAATAAATATTAAGTAAAATATGATTTAATCGATGCTACTCAACCAAAAATACTAAAACCTTTTCACATAGGTTGCCACAACCTAAAGTGGTGATGAAACTCCACAGAAGCATTTTAACGACTTACCCTGCCCTTGGCCAATGAAGCTGCTTTCTCTCCGTTAGATAGGAGTTTGGCGAGAACGGCGTTCAGTAGCGCATGGAAGTCATCCAGCTCCTTCTGCGTCTGGACGCAGTTTGGAGGTTCACACTTCTGCATCAAGTACAATCCCGCTTTGTCTATGTACTCTAGCCGATGTGCGTTCTGCTCCAGGTCTTCCTTGATACCCTGTAAATTGTATTGCTCTTGAGAAGTTTTGTCTTCATTTTTTAAAATTTTAAGTAACTGTGCTGACAATAAACTTGAAAACTCCAAAGATAAACACTCTTCATTTCTGTAAATATCTTTTACCTTGATGAGGTCAACTCGTGTTTGTACATCGGCGTCGGTGTCGTATTCAATTGCTGTCAACTTGTTGTCCATGTCAGTCAACCACAGTGTTAGCGCATCTCTTGTTGCGTCAAAGTCGTCTTTGATGGCCAGCATGTGACGCATACGACGCAGCACTGATGTTATTATGAGTGACACGTTGTCCCATCTGGTGTTGATGTCCTGGACATGGTCGCGTAGCGCACCATTCGTGTCCGTACGGCCTTCCCGTGCTAACTGACGGTACTGCTTGTTCAAGTTTTCCAGTTGTGGGTGTGTATCATGAAGTTTCTTCATTAGACTCTAAAAATCCCAATCAAAGAAATCGATTGTAAGGATTGCACAGATAAATATTTTTTTTTGTAATTCAAAGAAATGACTGAAAAGGGGAACTAGAAAACACCTGGTACCTCAAATTTCTGAAGTTCCTCTCGGGCTTGATGGAATGTAACAAAATCAGTTTTGGGGTCTTTGCACTGTCTCTCTATATCCTTGAGCGAGTCGTCCAATATGAGGTGATCGTCATGAAACTGTTGCCATGATTCCCAAGTAGCATCAATGCTGAAACATGAAACATGTCAGTTTACCTCAGGGTTTGATTCCCGTTGTTCACGGGAGGAGGGCCCTTCCGGAAGAACTGGTCAAGAAGGAGAGCCCAGCCTCCCACAAGCACGAATATGGGGGGGTGGGGTGGGGGGGTGCGCTTGTGATTGGTTCGCTTAAATGTATTGAACTTCACAAGTGCAGAAATATTTACCTCTGTTTTCTTGTAGACGCTTGATTGCAGATGTTGCTCCATCTCTTATCCAGACTGCTCATGGCCTGCTCTATCGCCTGTTGTTCAGTCTCCGTTGGACAGGCATCCGGATCTCTCAGTAACACCTCACAAAGGTTCAGCACAGACGCTACACCTGTGGAATGTCTCTCAATGTCTTTTTGCAGCTCCTTCTGTTCATCCATCTTGCTCTGTATCTCTGTCAAGTCTGGATTTTTGTACTTTATTGGAACTGACAGTTTGTGTTCCATCTGAGCCAACCATTTGCGAAGCTTACTTAAGTTAGCCTCAAGCTGCTGAACAGTATTTAACGTCTCCTGGAGTTTAGCTTCCCGTGAGCTAATGGTGTCCTCCATATGTTGCCATTTGTTGGACAATGTCTGAACTTTGCTGTCAATGTCCCTGGCTTGTGAATCACCTGATCCGTGCATCAGGTATTGACCCTGTTTGACGAGACGTTCTCGTTCCGGATACATCCTGGTTACTTCATCGCGGTAATCCTGAAAAGATCAATTGAAAAGATCAACAGAGAATGTTCTTAAAATATTACTATGTCAATTGAAATGTTAATTCGGCTTTTAATGCATATCCTCAACAACACTGAGTGTCATTTACCGTTTGAAGTTTTTGCAGAAGATCCTCTATGTTGAAGTCTTTGTCGGACGAGGCTTTCTTTTCCATACCATCGATCCATGTCAACATGTCCTTGTGTCTGCCGTCAAATGTTCCCCATTGACCACGCAAGTCCTGAATCCGACCTTTGCGTAATCCCACCTGGTAACGAATTTCATCCCATTGTTTGTTCAAAAGGCGTAATCTCTGATTTAAGATTGACAAATCCTCAGGGTTAATGGATGCTGTTAGCTGTGCTTCTTGGTTCTGAAGTTCCTCTTTCTTGGGAGTCCAGTCTTCAAACTGCTTTTCAAATTCCTGAAATATATTGTCACGAATCAACTTGATCAACTAAAGCGGCACGTCGTCCTTCAAAAGTATCCTTTTAAGAGATTCTAGGGTGAAACGTTGACGATGGCTTCATTTAACTGCTCTTTTTGGACAGATTTACCTCGCATTGTCTGTCGGCAGCAAGGAGCTGATCATACGACTCATGTAAGTCCTGAGATAGGTAGATTCTAATTTCCTTCAGCCAAACAAGAATAGCCTCAATGCCTTCCTCTTGTTTATTCCAGCGACTTAACAGCGTTTCAAGATGTTCTCCACGACCTTCCAACCTACCAACAAGCTTCAGCCATTTGTCCTACAAGGAAAACATACTTATGTGAATTTCGAATATCGACAACGTGTTGTCGCTGAAGACGAGTTGCTTTTTAATTTTTCATACACATCAAGGGTATTTACCTGCAGTTCTGCAAGTTCTTTCTTAATTATCTTCGCCGCATCAGGATCGGCCTTATCCTGTAGCGCAGTACCGACTGACTGAACCTGTTGATATAGAGGTTCTGTTGACGCCAGCTCCCTCTGGTGAGTCTACAAAACAAACCAAATTATTTATTAGTGATATGGATTAGTGGCAACATTGTAACAGCTTGAGAATAATACTTCATCAAAAATAACCAGTCAAGAGACATTTTATGGATGGAAAATTTTGTAAATAAACATTAGAATTTTCAAATTTGTACACAAACACCACACTTAATAGAATGATTAACTGAAAGGTCTGTAAATCACACTTCTACACTAAAACCCACACTGCAACCACGTGGTTGCTGAATAATCTTGATAAGAATCCATAATTTTTAATTCTTTGTACAATTTCAATACTTTAAATGATCAGGTGGTTACAATCACATAAACTTGATGAACAGAGGAAATGTATTATTCTATGTACGGCAGGGTTAGGAGTCCACTACATTTGTCATACCTCGGCGAGGAAGGAGGAGCCAGCAAGCAAGCGCTGAAGCTCCTGCACGCATGCATGCACGTTATAGGACTCAAGGTGACTCTTTAACAGCTGTTCAGAGAAAGTACAACATAAAAATCAGCAAGAACGAAAATATGTCATGTGATACTATGCACTAGTCAGCATCATACATCTGGTACGGCTAACTCCTTATGAAAATGGAGTGTTCGAATGTATTAACATACCGGTATTGATACCTTTTTGGAAGTAATTCATCATTAAAAATTCACTTTAAACATACCTTTATTTTGTCGAGAAGAGCCTTGATTTTCTGTACAGGGGCTGTCTGAAACTCAAATGCCTTCAATGCATCTTCCAACTCCGACAGCTTCTCCTAAAAAACGGCACATGATCTTATGTACACTTAATTGAGTGACTTCTCAATTTTTTTTTCATTGAATTGAAATATCAGTTGCACCTACATCGAGATCTTCCAGAACACCTGCCTTTTGTCACACAAATTATCAATAAGGAAAAAAAAATTAGTTCGTAAATCTAAAGTTACCAACCTGCAGTCTGTCCTTTTGGTTTTTGTAGATTAACCATTGTGCAACAAGTCTGTCTATTTCGCCCTTTTTCTGTTGAGATCTTGTCACCACTTTATCCCATTGTTCTTGCAATAAATTTAGCTTCTTCTCAAATTGCTCTTTGTTTTCTACGTCTCCGTCAGCTAACATCTGTTGACCTTCACGCAGGATGGAATGCAGGATTTGCTGTCTACTAATCATGTCTGACTGGAATGTCTGCAAACACATATTTCGTATGCAATTTCTTGCGCACTTGTGACATATCTTTAACAACTATACACGTTATATTTATAATTTATTTCCACAAAGTGAAACTAAGTTAAGTATGGCTGCAAGGAATCTCAGTCAGAAATAATATCATAAAATGAATGTACATATTTTAATACCTCAAATGCTGCTTGCTGTTCCAGCAGTTTCGGATAGTTTCCAGCAATTGGCGCTGCCAAGTCTTTTTCAACTTGGGCCAAATATAACATCCATTCTTCCAATTTGTCATTAAAATTCTGCTGATGCAACAAACAAGACTGTAAACCACGCTGTCTCTCTGTCGCCTCTGAGCTCAAATCTAACCACCTGTTATTGATGATATGCAGCCTGTCAGCGTCTTCTTTGTCAAGTGGTAGACGGTAACCCAGGTCGTTCAGTGAATCCAGATCCTGCTGCTTCAGTCTCATCTGTCTGCATGCGTCTTTCAGCTCATCCAGTCTGTCTCGGATGACTGACTCGTCTGAGGATTTATTTGGGTCCTCTGGTTCCAATATTGCTTGAACGCTGTCTAAGAACAGCTCCAGAGCCCTTGCACTGTCGTCAAACCTCGACTGTTTCGATAACTCTGACGACATATTGTGTACATGCTTGTTCAATATCTGAAAAAAAAATGCGAGAATTCGATTACAGACTGTATCTCTTTTGCCAACATAACGCTAGGCTTAGTGTGGGTACTTCCTGTGCTTTGTAAAAGTTTTCTTCAATTTACACATTACATTTCTCATCCAAGACAAAAAAGTAATTCTTTCGGATTCGCGGCAAATCAATGTATTTTCTTTACCTGTTGCAGTGCGAACAGTTTTTGTCTCAGCGCAGTTTCTTGTGCTGTCAGATGAACCACGGTGGGATTATCCATCTGTTTGGTTAAGTTGTTACTCAACTGACTCAAGTCCGTTAACTGGCCGTGGTAACTTTCCAGCTCCACTTGCAAAGTCTGAAAGACGTAAAGGCATAGTGAACACTGCAAATCATGGCGCTTTGTATACGAAAACATCTTGCAAGACTTCGTTTGAAACATGACACAAACATTTTTGCTAACTTGGCCAATTTAACAATCATTACAAGAACAAAATGTTCGCAATAAAAATTGCCCCAACCTTGGCTTTATTAACATGTTGCTTGGGAGATTCCGCTGTATCTTGTTGCAGTACAATAGTGTTGACCTCCCTCTCTTTGTCCTGGAGTCCTGACCGAATGGCGACATACTCATCGTTGTAGATCTGCCAGGCAGCCAACATCTCATCGAACGATCCAATTCGTTCACTCAGTAAACCACTCGTGATGTTCCACCTTAGACATACAACAAGTTAGATTCTTTAATCCATTTTCACTACCAACAACTATTATACGGTCTCTTAATGAAATCTTGGCGATACCTTTCTCCGACATTGCTCAGTGTTCTGTCGACTGCCTGACTGACAATACGATCACAGACACAAATCAGCCGGTTTCCACACTTTACGAGTTCATTCAGATCTTTTTCGCTGTCTTTCAGTTGCGTCTCCACAGCCTTAAAACACAATTGAAAAAAACAATTATGGGTTGTCACATAAAAAAAGTATAATTTATTGCATCATTTGATTTGATTGACGCACACGTAATTGGCGCTGAAAAATCTCACCTTTAGTTGTTTTATTTGGTCGGTAAATGCATGAATATCACCAGTGGCAGTGCTATATCTGTGGAGTGCATACTCTGTTTCAGTCAAAATCTGTGTGACTTTCTGGAGAGCACTATGGTAAGAGTTCCACTGTTTCAAAGCATCCTCCAAACTGCCTTCCAACTGATAAACCTGTAAATATTCATTAATGGGCATTTTTGATAATTATCGGGACTTGAACTTCATAGAGAAGCAATGTACACTATGTAGTGATTTTACCCTATGGTCCAGGTCAGCCCATTGCTGGTTTAATGCATCACATGTATCAGATACTGAAGAGCCTCCACTAGGCGGTGGCATGTCATCCTCTATCTCCATCAATGTGGTGCCTAGCTGCTTTATAGATTCTATTTCAATCTCCTTGGATTCCAACTGCTGATGCAGAGCCTGAAGTAAAATAGTGTCGTGTTACAGATGCGTAAAATTACATTTGATTAAAAATATTCAGTGTCTCGGAAATGCAGCAATTCTGCAAAATAATCTCAACATCCCACCTTGCACTCGTTCAGGGCATGTTGTACTGATATTTCATGTCCAATCTGATGGAATTTGTCCACCCTGGCGGACTGATCACTGAACCAGTTGTTCAAAACATTCACTTCCTTTTCATACTCTTCCCACTTAATTTGAAGTAATTCCAGCTGCTTCAGTCGCTCCGCTACATCGCTACAATCAGAGACATGACATTTTTCAAACTGTATTGTTACATACCCAGTATGTTACAATTTTTGTGTTCCTCAAAAAAGAAGTTATCATTAAAATCATTAAACTATGATTAAAAGTCTGCAGTTTCTCAAAGGCGACACATGCATACTGTTGAATGTTTCTTACAATCCATTCAAAATAGTTACCTCGACAAAGCCACATATCTCTGGTTCATGAGACCCAGCTTCTCCGCGAATTCCATCTTTTCCGCTTGCTGCCAGGTCGGTTCATGCTGACTCGCTTGGGCAGCAGACTGGTTAACGAAGTCAACTGTCAACTGCTTGTTCGCGAGATCAACCTTCAACCCCTGTCATCAGAAAGAGCGAAGGTTATATTTTTATAATCTGTGCCAAGAATAATCTTCTTCAAATTATGTGCAAGGGAAATATTTACCCTGTATTTCTGGAGTAGGAGTTGGACATCCATTAGACTAACCACTGTTTTGCCTTCATCTTCATTGATTGTAGCCTCAACACCGTCCATCCATAACATGAGTTCATTCAGTGCCTGATGCGACGGCATCAACTGCATCTGAGCTGTGTGTAAAGCCTCTTCGTTGTTCGGCAAGTCGCACATTAATCTGATTGAATAAATCAAAATTGGTATCCATCTTCACATTTACTTGAAGGCGATATGATTTATGGGTACTTGTTCTCAGTATCTGTCTTGGTCTCGGTATCTTGCAGTCTGAATGAACCCTCACCCTGTATCTATTTACAGATCAACTTTTCCATCGAAAGCTTCTAATTTACTGCCCGCGTACGAAGTACGAGGGAATGTAATGTTTTCAGTTTGTTCACGGGGAGGGGGGTACCCTCAGCCTCTGGTTTCAAGTCCTTTCCAGGGGGTACCCCTTCATCCTGTCATTGGTCCTGCTGGCACAGGTTAGGCTAGCCCCCCCCCGGCCAGGACAGGGGGTAAACCCCCATCCGCCAGCCAGGACACAAGGTACCCCCCTCCAGCCAGGACAGGGCGTAACCCGCCCCCTCCCGAACAGGAGAGAAAGTGATGCTACGCCGCGGGCGGTAAGCCTCTTGCGGTCCCGCAGAAGGACTTTCTTGTCAATTGTCAGACTATCATAACTAACCTCAGCCATTTTTGTTCAATGCGCTCGAGTCTGTCACGAATGTTGGTATCACTGGGTCGAGATCTGAGGATCTGATTACCAAGTGTTGACACCCGAGTCTTCAACGGCTGCTGATTCTCTACCTCCTTTCGGAATTCCTGTTTAGATCGAGAGTTTGTACTTTAAATTATTTACAATAAAGTACTATCTTGTGCCCATACTTTTAACATGTTTTCTTCTTCATAATGAATCGTTTCTTAAAAACTGGAAAGTGTTTTACGTTGATAGATACGTTTACACAAGACTTTTAGTCAAGTTTAATACAATATTCGAAGTAGGAATCTTACTTTAGAAAGAATATCAGTAAGGAACAATCTCCACAAGTTTCGTCAGATAGAAACATCTATGAATAGAAATACTTACCAAGAAAATGTCTATTTTCTGTCTGATGGCACTGATGTTCTGTAGTTCCTTGTCATCTAAGCTGCTCAGATGTTGTGATCTTTTCAATGCAGTACTTAACCACTGTTCTAATTGAGTTGCCTCTGTTTCAAACTTCTCCCATTGTTCTACCAGCGTTTCCAATCTAAATTACGTTAAAATTTATCCCTCCAATTAATTTTTTTTTGTGCTGTTTTTTTTCTATTCCATAACGTGCTGTAGTAATTGCAGTCAATGTGCCAATACATTTATTTATTAACATCTAATAAATAATAATATCAAAAAAGAATGTTTGCAAGCACTAATTCACATTGCACTTTACAACTCGAGACTGTAACAAGCTCCGATTATTGCACGATATCAACTGCATGTTTTCCGGTGTTTTTCTATTCGGCAATTGTACTTCATAATTGCCACTTAGACTTTATCGATCGTTCTCCACATAAAAAGTCAAATTTCATTTCTTCTTTGCATGGGGCCTTTAATCATCTGGCAATTAGTTCCCTTTCAGTAACATTACACAAAACAAAAGTAAGCTCAAGTTTCATAACACTACATTACCTCAGTGGTAACAATTATTTTCCCAATTGATATAAATTTTGAAGCTAATTGTAAAAACGTGAAAAACACAGGTCAAATACACCATGTTGACGTCTTTTTATTGTTGTTAACAATATCAATATGTTGAAGATCATACAAAATCAATTCTTGATGTTCAGCCATCCGATATGCTGGGCTAGAATGACCCCTTGAACAACACACACTTGCACAATCTCTCAAACAACAGATCCTTGCTGCAGGATTAGGACGGAGATTAAATCTCTGTTGTGTGAACTATGATCGTCATGAAAGGGTATGCCTGGCAACTACATATTTGTTGACAAGACATACTGACTGACAGAGGAAGGAATATGTTACACAATGAGTTTTAATCGGCCAGGAATAACACACATCTTTCAATAAGGTACCAGACGGCAAAAAAGACTGCAAGGGATTTTATTGCTCCTTTTCACAAACTAGCCGCCGCTAACGAATTTCGAATTGACAACGTTTTATAGTTCTCACGCAGGGAAACCTTTTCAAGGTACATACCTTTTCACTTCAGCAGTGTTATCATTATTGATCCTGACTAGTTCGTCTGAGAAATCTGTGACGTCAGAATCAAGAGCAGTGCAGTCGACGTTCTTGAGAAGCTGACGACCTCTGTCTGCGATCTGGTACATGGAAGGTCGCTGTTCGGCCAGTGCCGTCTGCAGACTCTGGTGCTCCTTAATCTTCTGACGGACCGCGTCGATACTTTCATCTTCTCCAACCTACAAACACAATGCTATTTGTTAAAAAAAATATTACCACACTCAATGGAGACTTCTAGCCATATCAACACCCCCTATCTTCTACAAAAGTTTACCAAATTAAACGCGTCAATTCAAGTCACCTATAATGAATGCAACATAAATACATTCTTGATAATTTGAAGAACAAAATTAAAATAGTACACACCTTTGTGGGATAATGTTGCTGCAGCTGATGAAGTTGCTTTCTTGCCTGGTCGAACTCAGGATCAAAGTTCTCCCATTGACTGACTTCCCTCTCCAGCTTCTGTCCATAAACCGCTGCCTTGTCAAGCAATGCATTCGTTTTGTTAACCAGTTGTGCGTGTAGCGGTTGATGGCGCTTTCGTGTTGTTGGGTCCAGGCTGGCAGCCAACGCGTCAAGCATTGCACGGTGACTCTCGAGCCCATTGAAGAAGTCCTGTTCGAAAAAAAAAGAACAAAGTTTTTTTTACTTTGCCCAATATGAATAATGGTCTCTCCACTTATTTTGACGCTTTTTTCATAATCTACTTGCCTTGTGGTCATCAGATTCTTGTTTGAGAGCTGGCAGATTAACTGCACTGATCTCTTTAGATTTAATTTTATTCTCGGCAGTGGCAAGAAACTCCGCATATTGTTCCAGTAATTTCTCATACTGATGTTGTGCATCGACTTGTCGTAGCAGCTCTGCTTTCTTGTTGGCAGTCTGGACATGTACAAAATAAACACACATTCGATATGACAGCACCTTGTTACCAGTATTACATTTAACATATATTAGATATGTTAGGACAACCTTAGTTTAACCGTTTAATATTTGGACGACTTTTTGCAAATGTACATAAAGTACATAAAGGAAGTGTTTACCTGTGTGTACAGCTCCAGCCAGTACGCATGCAGTGTACTCAGTTCAACGGGAGCCACTGCTCTCGGGTCAGAAGACGAAACGCCTGCCGCCCTCTGTTGCAGAGCATCTAAGTCACCTTCACAATCCAACAGAAGGGTCTCCAGTTGCTGAAACGAAGAATTCAATACATTCACCGAACGTGTCTCTGGTTGAAGAACAGTTTCAGCAGTATATCCATCTGTACATTTCTTTGACGGTGGACAAATATTTTCACCAGTCATAAGATTCAGCTTCTTCCATTTGTAAGCATTTACATAAGTCAAAGACTCCAAATGTTCTTTGGAAGGCACATATTCTATTCTTTCAACATTTCTATCACTTTCTTCAAAAATCACGTCACTAACGTCACTCAAAGTGTTGTCCACGGATACATTAACATTTGAGTTAATTGAATCCGATATCCACAACAAATCATCAATACACTCAATAATATTCTCCGAAGAAACATGCACAATGTATTCATCTTGATCGCGACTGCGTCTATTTTGTAAATTTGAAGAGCATTGAATAATAAGATTATCGATGTAATGAAGACAGTCATTAAGTTTCAATGATGATCCAGTTACAGTCTCCATTGATGTGACCTTATAGTCAGTTATGATGTTTTTTTAAACACTAGCCACTCTAAATATAGCCCCATGGTGATTTAACTAATTTCAAGATGCGTTCCAGAATAACTGCCAGTGGGTTCTCTTGAAATATTTATCTACCAAACATATCGTCTTACTCCATTTCACAGATATTGTCACTGATCTTGGAAGATGTCCAACAATTATATTTAATCTTCTGCTGCGGGTTTAATAGAGCAATCAATTTGATTGACATCGAAAAAAGTTCGTGGAAAGTGTAATACAGTTACGCGAACTGGTCCGTACATAATCGTGTGAATACATCAACTGTAAAAAGTTGAAACCTTTTTGATTTGCTTCGATTTAATAACAATCGGAGTTGAGCCACTGAACATATGGAATTTCCTTTGCAGCACCTAGGTGCATTGGTTCACAAGGAATACCTTTTTCGTGAAATATTTATCTTTTTAATAAGTTTTAGGTTCCCACTTTTCAACCTTCAATCTTCAAGGTATAATTTCAAGGTAGAAGTGGTAAGAAACCTGAAGTTGCAATTGGCCACTAACCTCAAGTTCACTAAGCTGTTGATCCAGTGGAGCTGTGCCGGTGCTGACCTCTACTGCTTTGTTTCTCGCTTTGTTGAGTTTTTCTGTCAGACTCTTCACGTCTCCCTGGAAGGACTTCGCCAAAGCATTTTTAGCCTGAAGTTCTGCCTCACGCTCCTTAGCTTGTTTCTCTAGGGCCTGCAATCTGGCGGCTAGATCCTGCGTCATAACAGCGAAATGTTAGAAGGACTCCAGTCTACATGCCTGGGGCAAATGAATTAACAATTCGAAAGATATGCCAGAATTCAAAGAGCAAAGATTTCTAGTATTGAAAGCGTATGTTATAAAGACATTAGCAGCAAGCGAGTTCGTATTTTCAAAATTAACTGTTCAGCATGCATGACGTGTAAGGTAATATTAAAGTACCCTGGTAATTCGTTTTAACAGCCAAAAACGAGTCACTATGAGTACTTACAACCTTTTAATGTTTGAAGTGGCATGCGTTTTATAATCATACCTTGAAAGTTTGCTCCATCAGTGCCTTATTTTCGGCACTTACATCGGACATAACTTGCTGAGATGCTTTTGTCATGGCACCTATTTCTTGCTGCAGTGATCTGATTTCATTTAGAAGGGCTTCGTTTTCTCTGAGGTGCTGCTCAGTGTCTTTATCAAATCCAGATCCAAAGAGTTTGAGTTCTACATCGTCAAGCCAGTCAGAAATGTTTTGTATGGCTTGTTGATACAGGTACTGGAACTGTAGAGCTCGCTCAAGCTGTGTCTGCTTGTCGTCAACTTGTTCATTCAGTCTCTCCCAACACGCCTTCAGCTCCTCTATACTCCTGTTGGCTGCAGCGGACTTCGCAACAGTGTCAGTGTCTGAGACGAGGCCATGGACGAACCTGTAATAGTTGAGAGGTTCCCCTTCGAATGTCTCCGGCTGTGAAGCAGCTAGCGTCTCTTGCAGATGTTTCTTTCTTTGCGCCAACATTTTCGACAATTGAACCAGATGTGCGTTAACCTCATCCTCTGAGGGACTTTCAATATCCATGTTGTCATCTGGAGAACTGTCGCGGCTCTGTCCTTCAACCACTCTGCTAACTTCATAACTCACTTCTTGTACGAGTTCTTGGTGTTGGACCAATTCATTTTCTAGCTGCTCTTGCATACTTCTGTGCTTCTCTGAGACATCGTCAATGTCCTCGATCCCAGATGGCTGATCTTGAATGTTCTTCGTATCCTCAATCCATTTCTGTAGATTCTCCACGCTCTGCCTGTAATCGTCAAGCTCTCGTCTGCGTCTCTGACTTTCTTTGAGAGCGTCCTGATATAATGAAAGACATGCAATACCCATGCAGGTTACATATAAGCGATGACCAGATGGTACAACGAAAATTGTAAAAACACCAAATATTTATAAATTAAACACATCTCGCTATGTGTTAAATTTATAAATTAGATATTTCCCTAAAACCCAGCAACCGTTAGAAAATTCTTAACGATGAAAAAGTACTGTCAGGAGTAGTGTTGCGACTTTCCGATAGTTTGGGTGCGAGTCAAAAATATTTTTGAAGAAGAAACCAAATGATGGTTACGTTGAACCTGTATTTCGTTTCTTTAATTAACCAACTCAACTGTACAATAAATACATCAGAACTGCGCACCATGAATTCTGCGTGAAGTGTGATATTTAAGCGTGAAAATAACTGGTATCCTTCTTCGAGACACAAAATATTATAATTGGGATTCCCCATGCAACGACACATAGTAAACGTATGTCACAAATACATGAGTTCTAAAACAGAAATGGTCAGAAGAAATTTGTCTCTACCTGTAAATGCTCGTGTTGCTGCAAAGCACCGAGTCTGAGCTGTTGAATATCATCTTGTACAGTTTTGAGTTGCAGTTTGAGACCCTTGGCTTTATCCTTTGGTTCATCCTCGCATAGTTTCTTGCAATCTTGTTCGAGGTAGCCAAGCTCATTCTCTTTCTGTGCAATTTCCTTTTGCAGTTCCTGTGCAGACAAAAAGAAATATTTTTTTCTTGTTCTCTCGTGAGAAATGATCCGAAACTATGAGTTATTAATTTTAAATTATTAATTGTCTTAATCTTTTTTCCCCACAGTGTATTTAATCATAAATATAAACGGCAATACAATGTAAACTACCCTCGCTGTAAAGGTAGGGAGGATCTTAGTATATATTTGGTTTATATCTACAGCCTTTAATACATATATTTAAGCTATTCTTGAGTGCATTGCAGTTTTTCAAGTAGAGCGAGTACAAACCTCGTTGAGTTTGATTTGTTGTTTGAGGTAGGTAATGTCATACGTGATGGTAGGCTCTCCTGCCTGCGAGATCTTCGTGTCAGTCACCCAGTCTTCCAACTTTATGATCTTTGCCAGGTACGCTTGTAATGCCTCATCTCTGCCGCGCTGCGATTGCAATAGTTTCTAAAAGAGTTAACAATAACTTCTAAATATCTGCTACATAACAAGAATTGCACATACAAAAAATTCCCATCGATGAAAGCAACTAAACTCTATCTGGTTGAATGAATGAGACAATTTCATAAAAAAAACCTGTCCTACCTGCAAAATTACGTACAATGTTACTCCAATAAGCCATCCAACTGTTAACATTGTATTGCATAGCTAATTAATTAATCATCATTCCCTTCGTTAATTTACAAAAAAAATTGCTCATTGCTCTTTCAAATGCGTACAATTGTTCAGTTGGAGTCCACGCTGTTTTATCAATAACTGGACACATCTACCGGTAAACTAAATTTGCCACATTTGCTAGTGTCACATTTTGTTTGTGATGAATATTTGATTTGCCATCTGCTTTCAATAAGTATGTCATGTTTGATAAAACCGATCAATCTTTTTTATCAAATATGTGAATTGGCAAATCCTTTCGCAGACCAGGTTACTAGAATTCCCAATACTTGTGTGTGATGTAGTACTTGTGGCTTAACTTGGTACTTGTATATCCTGTCAGCTAGTGTTTACAATTGACATAGGCCTAGTTGCTGCTGATAAAACCATACATTCCTGCTTGCTTCCTTGCTGAAATATTTTGGCCACATAGACGTGGTTTTAAAAGCATTCCCATTTTCTTGGTTCATAAATATAAATCCAATAAGTGGTGCAAAAAGAATCTCACGTTCTATAATAAAATACAAAGACTCCTGTTGCCCTGATTTGTTTACAGTCCAACTGCACTACAGTGATACTACAAAAATGCATTGTGTCACGTGTTGCTACATGTACTATCTTCTTTGAAATCACTAAATCTACTTGATTTACCGGTAGTCAATTACAGCGACAAAACAGCTTCTCATAGTAGGCTAGCTGCAAATTTCTACATTTTAGTTTCAAGGTCGGTTCATGAAGCAGGAAGCAAACAAACAAAAAAGTCAATCATTTGGCATCCATTCTGAAACTGGGTCAATTCCAGATGGTTAAAACAGACCAGACGTAATCTGTTCGTGATTGACTGCGCAGCCAGGTGATATTTGTCAAACAGTATCAGTATCAGTTACTCTCCCGGCTGTTGTATCAATACAGCTTTACCATTATTCGACATCTGATTGATTTAGTCTGATCAGTACTGTACTCTTTTACGATTACTGGTATCAAATAACCTTTTTCCACGAAATTAAAAGGAATTATCACACAAATAAGTAAGTTTAATAATCTACAAACCTCAAACAAAAGTAGCTATTGCCAAAAATAAAAAGAAAACAACTATTCACCACTTTCATCATATCAATTCTGTACGAAGATAGAAGTCCAGGTAAGGATTTGGAATTTAACCCACATCTGTCAATCTTTGAATCTTTTATAACGACGCTTTCAATTTTCAACAAATCTCAAATAATATGGGGTTATCATTCTAACATGAATGGTATAAATCATCTTCCTGATATTTCTACCTTTTATTCTAACATGGCGAAGCACTAGCGAAAAGAAAATCCTGTTGGAGGATAGAGTGCACAGAACTTCTTTCGGTTCAAAATAAGTAATTTCAGCGTGAAGGTGCAAACAACACTCTCCTATTTACTAAGAAAGCAATGATGATTTTATCGCTGACTGTCTTGAACTTTCTACTTTATTCTGTTGATGGAGACAGGATGTACTACCGTTATGTACACTTAATTTTCATTTTTCAATCAATTATTGCTGTAAATATCATTCTACAAAACACCAACTTCAAAAGTATCTCTGAATTACACTTTGAATAGCAAAACTACCACAATGCGACAAAGAATCGAAGACAATGTATGCACAAACACAGATTATTAGCATAATCTGTGCGCGAAATCCTACTGGGAACAATTACATACCCTGGCTACAGGCCTGAACAGGGGGTTACACCCCCCCCCCCACAGTGGACACAGACAGACGCCTGTGAAAAACATAACCTTCCGTCGTACGTGGCGTGTAAGCGGGCGGCAAAAATACAAATGATTCTCACCTGTATCTGTCGTCCCTTTTCTTTGGCTTGGGTGTCAAGATCATCTATTCGGCTTCTCAGGTTGTTGAGGTAGTCATCGATTGCCTTCTGAGCCGCTGGATCATCCGACTTTGATTTGATTTCCTCTCCTTTCTTGCACAATGAGTCCAGAACACTTCTCATAGTTGTTAACTCAACTTCCAATGTCTGTGGGTGAAACATGAATTTGAGTCACGATTTATTTTTACAACTCATACACAGACTGTGATGGAACTCAGAATGAATACTGGGGCAAGTTGGGTTATGCTTTGCAACGAAGTCTTGAAAATAACGTAAATTCTGGCGCAATGACAAAATATGAAAAAACTTGTCAAATAAATTATGCTGCTTTCCTCCATATCCGTTTATTCGCTTTTGCGAAATTTTGGTTGAAAACCCACAATAACGCAGTGTCTCACTTTTCCTTCCCCTAACAAAAAAAAAACCCTTAAAGATTACCTGCAGCTGATTGAGTTGAGTCTCAAGCTCGGACACTGTGCCACCAGGTTTTACTTTATCCAGTTGATTCTGTGCTTCATCCATTCGTCGAGAGACATCCTGTTGGGACAGCTGATATTCTGTCTGTAGTTGGATCAGGAGTTGGAGCTGCACTTCACGCTCATCGAGCTGCAAAAGCAATTACAATTTAAATGTCTTCCTTCCGCAGAAAGCCAAATCAGATTTTGAAATGCGCCGTCCAAAATATTTATGTTCATGACAAAAGAATTTTAAACAGTTTTTTGTATATTAATTCGGTTGTTAAATCGAGAACCGTACATTAGTCAAGCCAAGCTTCACACATAAAAATTGAAATTAAAAAGAAATATAAACACATAAACATGCACAAGAGACTTCCGAAAAAAGCTATCCAAAACCGAAATGTCCAAACTTTATATAGTGAACATTGAATTCTACAACATACACTGCCCGTGTACAACAGGCATTTTCGTACATTTAACATGGGTCAGTTGCTTATTCTTTAATATATTTCTTGTACTGTCCTATACCTGCGTCCGAAGTTCCCTCCAAGAAGCATTTAGTAAGCGTAAAGACGGTGATGATGCGTGGGACACATTAATAACAGAAGACGTATCACTATCTACACTGTAAGCTCCAAAAGAAGTATCTTGTTGACCACCCGGGATCGCCACAAACTCGCTGCCAAATGACTGAAAACACCAAACACCAGTTCTCCCAATTGAAAGTTATGAAGAATGCCGAACAAAGCCTTCCGATTAATATTAAGCTTAGCATTACAGAACATTATCACCAGGCGATACAAATACATATTCACAAGAATCACGAGTGTCCATGCATTGATGTGATACATGCAAAATGTCACAGAAATACAACTTCCATAGTTACATATTACCATCAAAGGGTATTACAAAGATTATCCAATGTGTTTACGGATGTACTACTCCCACATCTATACTATGCCATACTTTTCACCAAAGCTGTCAAACTACGTGTAATTGTGCCAAATGTACCTTTACCGAATTTTTACATTACAACATAACGGCGTGAATCGTTACCTGAGACGAGACTGGGGTGCAGACGGACAGGGTTCTGGGTTCAGTGTCAGGCGTTCGTACCCGAGTTCTGCTCTGTCCCGGTCGTTGTTCTCTTGCATGAGCGGGAACAAACGGTAGATCAACGGAACTTTCTAAGTACGCCTCTTGTGACCTCGCATACGCATCTGCTCCAACTAAGCTGGGTGTAGAGCCTGGTGTGTCCCCAGGGGGTACATACTCTGGTAGACTCTGTTCTGCTCGTCCTAATAAATAAGTAGTGCTGCTGCTATCGGTATCACTGACTAGAGTTGCCGTGTCGCTCGTATCACTGGAAACTCGCGGTTCCATGCTGCGTGTGGATTCTATGAGCAACACATCAGTATCATCAGATCTTAGGGAAAAGCTGCTGCTGCTGACGGGGGAGATTACTTCTGCCGAACGCGTTGATGTGGAGGTGATCATGGCACGGATGTCTTCCAGCTTCGCAGGTCCCGGGCCTTCCGGCGAGGTGAGTATACCACTGTCCGTCCTCTCACGCGACGGAGCTTGCATGAAGAACACATCCCCAGGAGTACCTGGTGTTGTGAGCAGCGATGTCGGGGTCGGGAATACCCCGGTATCTGATTGGTCAGAAACTTCACCAAGATCAAGGTTCATTAATTGTCTTGATTCTGCGCCTCGATCCACTGTGCCCTCGAGAACTCCCTTTTCTGCCAATTCTTTGCTCTTTGCATTGATCTCTTGCAATTTAATCTGCCAATACTGAATTTGTGTCGACAATGTCTGAAATGTCAAGGATGATTTGCAAGCAAAGGTGAGTTACATGCAAGAAAGAACAAACGCTTATTATACCTTGTTTCAAGCTCCAAAATAACTCAAACAGAAGAGAATTTAGAGTAATATTCAATCTACGCTCCAGAAGATCCTGTACATTAATAGTCAGAGCTGGATGGCCTACTAAGGGAGTATTATGGGTAAGCACTATTAAATCTTACCACACATTACTATTTCTCAGAGAATTAACAAT
Source organism: Haplosyllis leylae (assembly GCA_038406175.1). NCBI lineage: Eukaryota > Metazoa > Annelida > Polychaeta > Phyllodocida > Syllidae > Haplosyllis > Haplosyllis leylae. Next base: position 35,319 of record JBCAUG010410572.1, read on the forward strand.
AGTCTACTACAAAGAGAAACCAATTCAACCTAAACTGCCCATTACTAATGTAACATGAGACTAAAGGATTCTATCCTGTTAACAGAATAATGCTTTGAGTAAGGTATCAATCGGCAAGTGCCTTGACAAAAAAAGGCAATTCATGTAAACAGCAATGTTGCTAAAAGTCAACATTGTGTTATGTAATAAAACAAGTTAAGGAATAATTAACTAAAAGAAGAAAGGAAAAAATCCCAAAAATGTACCCTATGTTCAGACAGTTGCTGCTGAAGTGTCTCCAGTGAATCGGATGCCTCGGGTTGTGGAACTGACTTGAGTTTTTCTTGTGCCTCGGAAATCATTGCCGTGATTGTTGACACGTCTTCTACGAATTCAGCCTGTTGAGCTATCGCAGCCTGGAAGAATTTTTGGATTGACCCGTAAGTCGATGTGTCATTTCATCTTCACTACCTTTCACCAACAGGTCAGGATTTAGTTTGATTTACTGTTGTCATTGGGTTTTGTTAAAAGATTTGGGAGTTTGGTCAAAACGTAGGAACTGACAGTTGAAGTTCCCTTTGGTATTGTTATTTCTTTATTATACCTGGAGTTGTTTTATTCTCTCGACCGTTTCTTCCTTCAACTGCGCCAGCTCATCAGCAAGCTCATCTTCTTTGGTCGGTTCTTCACCTTCACGAGCCGTGAGATCCTTGTTCTCAGCAAGAATGCCTTCCATACGATCCTGCTGTTTTTCTACATCTCGAAGAAGAGCCTGAAAGCATTGGAATGCAATAATAAGTTTCAAGTATATTTGGCAACTGTCCGGAAAAATATTTATTGATTTATATAGCGTGTGTAAATCATCAGTGTTCTGTGGTAACTTAAAAACATGAATTATAAATCCGTTCATCTACTTGTGTAATGCTCAATCGCACTTTATGCTCAAAATGCAAATTAGAAACAAAACTTTTGATATTTTATTTCCCACTGTGGAAATATCATACACTTATTTTTTCCAATCTAATTCAATTCTACTTCCTTGCCACCTACGTATTTCCACTTCTTCAGTCTTAACGTTATCATGCAACGTTCAAATTAGTAATTCAGGTTTTGGCATTAAGATCCATGCAATTCACCAATCATTAACTGCCCGTGTCGGAATGAAATATGGGATGTCTTGATATGTGTCATTCAAGTTCCGGCCCATTACAAAAGTACATGGAATTTTAATATTGATTCAATTTAACTGATTATTACCAATCAGAAAACGACTGTTCATACGCTTACAAAATACTTCGTGCATGGAACAGGGAATCACTTGTTTAGTAAGGGCATGTTTGAATGTAAACTAAGGCTTCATGTACCTTTGTAAGGGCATGACTAATGAGGCTTTATGTACTGCTTGTATCGCAACTGTTAGTAATGGTGTTCACTTGTGATCTGTACGTGTGGAGTTAGTAAAAAAAATGCACAACTAAAGAATTCCGGGAACCCTGTAACAAACTTCATGCAGAAACTGTTCGTCCACAAATGTTACCTGATTTCTTTTTTGTTATCATTACAGGTCAATTCAAGATCTTCAAACATGCCCCAAAAAGGAACCTTATTCACTTCAATAATCAACTAATAACCTTAATATCATTACATGTTCACGCCCCCCTGCTCACTGCTCCCATTCAGAGTACTGTGAATCTTACGGTACTGCCAGAACTATTGTTAGCCATATCATAAAAAAGCATTAGAGTGAAAGTCAGTAAGGAATAAGGTAAGTAGTAGCAAGTACTGCACAAGAAACCAATGGCCACCAAATCATCTATGAGCCAGCACTATCTTACTAACTCTTGATTAGATTTGTGTCAGTTGGGATGCTGGAGTTAAGCATTCCGGGAACCAGGTTGGATATGAGTACCAGCCCTTAAGCTGAGTCATTATGAGATTTCAAACCTCTTCAATGTCTTCTGTCGTTGTGACTGATGGTGAAAGATCATCTCCAGCTTCCCGCTCCATGGGTGGAGCACTTGGTTCCACTACCTTCTCAATGTCCTCAACTTCAGCACTTTCCGCTTCTTCTGCTGATACATCCTGTAATTCTGGAGCTGATGGCTCAATGCCTTTATCTTCAGGAGAGTAAGCCGCACTTTTGACATCTTTGTCTATTTCAGTTTCCCTTGTAATCGTTTCAATTTCTTTCAATTCTTTGTCTTTTAAAATGTCTGCAGTTGTAACATCAATTATATGTCCGTCACCCTCTAGCTTCTCTTTACTAACATTATCTATCTTATCTTGGTCTTTCTTGGCATCAACTTCTTTCTCCTCGATTTCTTTCGGAAATTTATTCTCATCGATAACTTCAACTCTAGCTCGCTCGGCATCTTCAAAAGCATCATCGTGGTCTTTTGGTAACATATGTTTGGCTTCCTTTTCTTCAGTGCCAATCTCCTCTGCTGTAGGTTCAACTCTTCCTTTGTCTATTTCTTTGGGAACATGAAGAGTGATATCCTCTACATTAGCTTCACTGTGAACAGTGATCGGTGGCGGAACCACCTTGTCAAACGTTGCATCCATAATTGGTACATTTACTGAAAATGTACCCACATGTTTCTTTTCTCCTGAAAACTCGACATCTTCTCTCAACTCCTCGACATCCATCAGCCCTGTGGCCGCATCGTCCCTAGAAACGGGCAACTGAACATCAATAGGATGTTCTCTAACTTGATATTGACCCCTCATAATAACTTTAGCGGAAATTGTAACATCTTCCGTTGCGCTTTCTATACTAGCTGGCGCAATAGTTGTGACAGCTTCTGTTTTCTCCTCTTCAGGATACGCAGCCTCTCTTGTTTCCTCCAAGTTACTGACCTGAGGTGTTTTAGTCTCTGATACCTCTTCAGATCTTTCCAAGATATCGACTCCACTATATTCATCTGTGGCTGTGGGTACGGGAACTGTTTTTTCCTTTTCAGGAGCCAGAATATCGCCTTTTTCCACGTGGGACTCTTCAGTTTCAGGTATCTCTTCAGACAATCCTTGTAGTATATCTTCCCCAGTATATTCCTCACCTGTATCGAGTTCTTCGTCAGAATATTCCTTTTCTGTGGATGTTACCTGTTCAACTGTCAGGAGCTCTACACCTCTATCTCTTAGCGATTTGAATTGGTCAATCTGCGTGTCAGGTACTGTGTCCTTGAACTGGTCATCATCACTGGTATCTGAAATCTCCTTTTCTTTTGGAACTGTTATCTCTTCCAAATCCAGCGAAAATTTATCAACGTTGTCATCCTTTTCCCCACCAATGGGTACCATTGATTCGTTTTCCTCGTGGATTCCTTTTTCAGCCTCTTCAAACAATTCTTCTTCAGATGACAGCTCAAGAGATGTGTCCATTTTTTCTTCATGACTTTGAACTTTTAGCTCTGTTTCTTTGTCATGTACAATTTCTCCTTTCGACCGTACGGGTTTTACACTCTCGACAACAGCTATGGTTTCATCCTCCTCCCTCACACTCTTGAGTTTTTCATCTTGTACGTCCACCTGAGTTTCCTTCTCTTTCACCTCATCCTTGTACTCTTCTTTTAGTTGTTCATCTAGCACGCTTTCTGGAGTTTCTTTTGGTAATTCTTTCGCAGTGTCTTTATGTTCATCTGGTTCTTCTTGATCTTTTGATTCAGGCTCTTCTTTTTTATCTGCTTTACTTGGTTGCTTTATTTCTTTTTCTGAAGTTAAATCTGCGTCTCTTAATTGATCACCAGGTAGTTTATTATCTATCACTCTACGGGTAGCAATTTCTTGAATGCCAGGTTCAGTTGCTTTAACTAAATCTTCTGCAGCTGTGGCCTTATCGGTCAACTCGTCTACTTTCTCTCCCAAAGAAAGTTCCTGTGGGGAATGCAGGTGGATATCTTCAGTGTGTGGCTCAGTGTGAACTGGTACGGGTGGAGGGATTTCTTTGTCAAATATAGCATCCACTATGGGCACGTCCACATTAAATTTACCAACATATCTGTCTTCTTTTAGTTCAAATTCCTCTTTGTGTTCCTGTACATCAACACCTGCTACGGCTTCATCCGCGGCCAACGACGAGACAGCTGGACTAACATCGAGTGGATGTTCTTCAAACTGGTATTGACCTCTCCTAATCAATTTGCCGGTAAATTTGCTTTCATCTACGACAGTTTCTATCTCAATTGGTCTTACAACTGTGACATGGTCACTTGGAAATTCCTCCTCTATCTGAGCTTCTGTTTCTACAACTGCTTCTGCCTGTTGTTCAGGAAGATCTACTTCGTCAGTTCCTATGACTGACATATCTGTTGGCACCCTCTCTTTTTCCTTCCCGTGCACTGAGTCGATCTTATCTGTTTCTTCCTCTTCTCTTCTGGCAATGTCTTCCGGTCTCAATTTGACGTCTGCCTCTTTTGATGGTTCAAGTCCATCCATTTCACCTTCACGCAAACGTTCTTTTGGAGGACGTGGCAGGGTTGCCTCGTCGTCTATACCTTCAGTGTCCTTGAAAATGTCTTGATCTTCTTCCCTGGCATATTTAGGTAACACTTTGATATGCACTTGATCAACTCCACCGTTCTTAACAACGACTTCACCCTTTTCTTCAGCATCGGCACCTAATTTCTCTGTATCGTCGATTGGTGTTTTATCTTTGAGAATCTGCGCTTCGCCCTCTTGGTCCTTAACCTGTTCAGCATATCGGAAAGCATGTTCATCATCCGATTCTGATGATTCTACTTCAGTCTTCTCTTTCGGCTGATCGGTAGGTTCCAGTTGCTCCTTAGTTTTCCTTTCTAATTCTTCCTGCTTGGCTTCCAGTTTCTCCTCATCTGTGCTTAGTTTCTCGTATTTTTCACCTTCTGTAATTTGATCTTGCTCGGCAGCGACAACCAATGTATCTTTTTCGCTGATAAATACCCTGGAAATGTCTTCATATTTTTCTTCCACGACAGTTGTACCGTCAGGTAAATATTTAACATCTTCTGTCATCTCAAACTTAACATCTGTTTCGGTTTCATCAGGGGATAGTTCTTCACGTTCTTCAAGGTCATCAACTTCTTTCAGTTTTACATCAGTAACTGTAACACCAACGTCTTTTTGACCTACAAGCTGTATGTCCGTTGTCACATGTTCTGATTCAATTGAGTACGTTTCTTGATCTTTTGGTTTTGATTTCATATCCACTGAATCTGGCAGCGATTCATCTTGAACTGCGCCAACAGATATCTTAGGTTCCTTACTTACATCCGTGAACGCAATGTCATCGGTTTTTATATCAATTTCTGCACTGATTGTTGCAATTGGTTTATCTGTTTCCTTTTCAACTAATTTCACATCAGTTTTAACACCTTCGAATTCAACTGAAATTCTTTCTATTTCAGCATCAGGGACTTGATCGGTTTCAGTAACGTGTGTCAATGTTATATCCTGGGTTTGCGTTTCAAACACCATAGTACCTGTGACAACTTCGCTTGGAATTGTGACTGAGGTATCGCCTATGACCGTAACTTCTCCAGCTTTATCAACACCTTCCAACTCCTGAGAAACCACTCCAAACTGTACCTCCTCAACAGTTATATCCGTTTGTATTTTCCCAGTTGGCTTCACTTTATCGTCAGATGTCACAAACGTATCATCTTGACTTAAAGTCGTTGTTTCAACAGTGCCTGTGACTAATTCCATTTCGTCGGTTTCCTGTAAAGCCATGGTAGGTGTATTGTCGTCAGCCGGCGTGCGAATGGTTTCCTCTTCATCCGCCGTTTTTTCAAACTCGGATTCATCAATATGTATTTCAGCCCGTTCTGCACTGGTTGAGAAACCCTCGGGCTTTTCCTCTTCTGCCAACTGCCCTAAATCCATACTATCACTTGGTGTACTAATTACAACACTTTCTCTTGGACTTTCCTCTGGTGTACTGAATGTTGAACTGCCGTTTGCTTCAGGCTCCTTTAAAAATTCAACACTGGGTCTTATCTCATCCTTTCCTTCACTGCCCTCGTCTACACCATCGAGGTCCACGTCTGTCACTGTTTCATCTACTTGTGCTTTATCCTTCATTTCCGTCAGTGTGACATCTTCTGCCCTTGAGTCTGTGTAAACAGATGTTCTCGTTATATCTTCGTCTGATGTTTCTTTTGTTGCTATATCTTCTACTGTAATATCAGTGTCAAGTCGACCTGTTGGAGTGTCTTCCTTCTCTGATTCCTTTTCTAGTTCTCCGGCTAATATGTCAACTGGTATCGCTCCTGTGGGGGTGGGTGGTTTTTCAATTGGTTCTGCACCTCCATCTTTAAGTTCCACGCTTACATCTTCTTCCGTACTGTCAACTTCCACGTTTATATCTGTGTCTGTTTTCTTAACATCCGAGACACGTGGTCCAATTTTAGGTTGATCAACCTTTGGGGTTATTCTTTCTGTTGTTTTTACATGAACGCCAGTTGTGTCCAAATGGAATACTAATTTCTCTGGCTTTGGGAATTCTTCATAGATTTGAATATTCTCCACACAAGGTTCAATGGATAAACTTCCAAAATAACCACTTTCCTGAGTATCTCTTTCGCTGATTGTGTTCAAATCTAAACCATCCGTTCTTGTTTCTACTGTCATTACATCTATAGTAGCGGTTTCCTTCGAATCATCTATTGTATACTTTGATAGTTTCTCAGAAATTGTAACATCTCCCTCCTTTCTTTCAACTGGTGTTCCTTGAACTTTGTCCATTCCGACTTTAATAGCATCCGGAGACCATTCTTCTCTAAAATAGCCTTCGTACGGTTCGTCCTTTTCAACTTTAGAAGCATCAATCTCAGACGGTTTCCTCTCAGCTTCTCTCGGTGAAAGGTACTCTTCATCTTCGGGCAAAGCTTTCTTCACGTCTGTCACCGACGGTTCCTCGGCAGCCATAATTAAAGTAGCCTCCTTATCTGGAAACACAGCAGACATTTCGTTCGGGTATTCCGATGCACCTGTGACTGAGGCGTCTTCAAAAAGGTCTGTATCACTTTCAGAAGTTGCTTCTTTTTCTTCGGGCCCTATGATATCATGAGACCATTCACGGTGATATTCTTCGTAAAATTTGTCCTTATCTGAACCAGCGTCTGTTTTCACTTGTATTACATCGGGAGACCATGCTTCCCTGAATGAATCATCATCAGTTTCCTCCAGCTTCTCATCCTCTGACACGTCTTCTTCTGCTACTTCTACAACAGTTGTTATTTCGTCAGGAAATCCCTTTGTTATCTCGGTGTCTTTGAAACCATCTTCCTCAGAACGTTCAACTTTGGTCTCTATGTCTTCGGATTCTTCTTCAAGTATGTCTTCTATAACGTCTGTTTTCACTTTTATTAGATCAGGTGACCCTGTTTCTCTATATGAATCATCGGCAGTTTCTTTTAGATCTTCCATTCTTTCCTCATCTTCTGCTAAGTCTTGTTCTGCTACTTCAAGTATGGTATCCAATTCACCTTCGCTTGCAGATCTCTGTTTTCTTGTTGGAATCTGTCCATCTGCCCTTGGTTTATCCAAGTGAAATACTAATTTTTCTGGCTTGGCTGAATATTCAAATAGTTGGATGTTATCAACAGAAGGCACATCTCCCAAGAATCTATTCCTGTCAGTAGTTTCCGCATCATCAAGTGAACTTAATTTTGAGTCCTTAACAGCTTCATGAAAATCAACACTAACTTTTGGCTCATCTTCCTTATCAGATTCCTCTTTATCGCCTACAACCTCACCTGACTCCGTCTCCTTGAAACTATCTTCCTTTGAACTTTCAACTTCGATCTTGGATTTTTCTTCCAACAAGTCTTCCTTATCGCCTGCCTTCATTTCTATTATATCGGGGGACCACGCTTCTCTGAATGAGTCATCATCATTTTCTTCTAGTTCTTCTCTTCTTTCCACATCTTCTGGCAATTCTTGTTCTACTACAGATACTTTATCGCCAGTTAATACCTTTGATAACCTCTCATGCTTTTCTTCGAATGTGATCTCTTCCTTCTGCTCTGTTTCTGTGCTCTTTGTAACATCTTCATCTTCACCTTTTGGTTTGATGTTTATTTTATCACCTCTAGGCGCAGCATCCTCAAACAACATGTCATCGCTTTGTGATGTTTGTCCTACTTCTTTCTTCTCTGTTTCCTTGGCTGTAGTTTTGATGACGTCAGGTGACCACTGTTCCCTACAGTATTCATCTTCACCTACCAGCTCAACAAATTCAGAACCACTGGAGGGTCTGGATCGTTCCTCTGATCTTTCCTCTTCGATATCCTCAATATCCCGGTCACTTCTCAGCTTCAGAATATACGTTGTTTCTTTCTGATCTTCAGCCAGTTCATCAACATCTGCCACTTGGAGTTTAGTGTCGAATTCTTCATGATCTGATTTTGGAAGAATAGTGTCTGGCGACCAATCTTCACGAACATAATTGTCATAAATATCCCCCTCAAAGATGTCTTTGTCGGGTAGGTGTTCTTTCTCTGCTTCGACACGTCCTGTGTCCGTAGATAGTTCTGCAGTTTTCAATGAAACCTTCTCATCCCTTTGACTCTGTACGTCAGTGGTTGGTTTTATTGGGCTTATACTACGATCTTCTATTGGAAACTGATCATCAACGTAATCAGGTCTGTGAGGAATTACGTCTTCAGACCACTCTTCGCGGAAATAATCTTTGTATGTTTCACTTTTATCAAACTCTGCTGGTTGCACAACTTCGGTTACTCTATCCTCGAGTCCTGTGACTGGATCACCTCCATCAGGTTTTAGAGATTCTAGTTCCTTCGATGTCTCAGATAATGGAGCTTCCGGTTCTTCGGGGTCAACAGGTGTTGGACCTCTAGAATCTCCTGGAGTAGCGGATTTTGGGATTTTTTCTGTTTTAGGTTTTGAAGGTTCCACTTCTTTGGGAGCTTCCGACGAAAGTTTTTCCTTGTCTTCGTCCGTGGGTTTCTGTGGTATAACATCAGGCTTCCAATCTTCATAGTCCTCAAGAACACCAGCAATATGTTGTTCTTCAATGTGTTCTCCCAATTTTTGTTTTTCTTCTTTGATTTCCTTTGCACCTTCACTTAATAGTTCGATTGGTTCTTTATTTTTCTTTCTCCTTCGTTTTCTTTTCCTTTTCCCCTTCCTTGGCTCTTGCTCTTCTCCACCTTCTTCGATTACTTCGGCTCCTTCTGCGACCTTACTATCTTCACTAACAGTTGCAACTGTACCCCTCTCATCTAGGATAACTTTGGAAATATCTTCATGTGTTTCCTCCAGAATTACAGTTGTGCCATCTGGTAAGTATTTTATGTCTTGTGCAAATGTATCAGTTTTCTCGTACTTGGCTATGTCATTTTCTGCTGTTGTAACACTGGGAATTTCAACACTAGATTCTGAAGCCGCCTCTTCAGCCGGTGATCTCTCCAGATCCCCCTCTGGCAGCTTGTCAGGTATAGCATCAGGAGACCAATCCTCTGCCATGTGTTCCTCGTATATGTCGTCCTCCGCAATGTGTTCCCCAACCATCTGTTTCCAAGCAGCTTTCCCTAAAACAGTATCTAATTCCCCCGGTTCGGGTTCAACAGCTTCTTCTGATCTACTGACGTGTTCAACTACATTTTCTTCTTCTTTTTTCTCATCAGTATCTAATTCCTGAGTCTGTACGTCAGTGGTTGGTTTTACTGGGCTTATACTACGATCTTCTATTGGAAACTGATTATCAACGTTATCAGGTTTGTGAGGAATCAGGCCAGGTTCAGCATCAGGCCTGTAAGCGTCGTCTATTTGTTTTTCGGGTTCCTGTTCATCTTTCTCGGGTTCCGCAACTTCAGCGATCTGCTTCTCGAGTTCCTCTTCAAAGGATGGTTTGTCTATGTCCAGCTCATCGGGTTTCTTTGAAATGACATCTGAGATCCATTCGTCATCTAAAGTTTCTTCAGAAATACCCTCTTCTGTGGCATAATCACCAGAAATTTGTTCTCTGAATTGTCTTTTGGACGCATCAACATCTAGTTCTTCCTTTTCAGCAACCTCACATAAAGAAGCCTTTTCATCCTCTCCGGCTCCGTGAGGAATAATATCTGGAGTCCAATCTTCATCTATGTATTCTTCATAAATTTCACCTTCTGTGGTGTACTCGCTTACAACCTCTTTGAATATTTTCTTGGTTTCCTTTTCTGGTGACGGTTTCTCTTTCCCTTCTTCTGCAGCTTCCGTTGCTGATGGTAGTGTTTTAAATTTTTTAGATTCTTTGTCTTGTTCAGTGTATTCTTTTTCTGTTGATGGTTTTGTTAGCTCTTCTTTGGCTGGATTTTGTGGAATAACATCTGGAGTCCAATCTTCATCCAAATAGTCTTCATAAATTTTGCCTCCTATGGTATTTTCACTTACAACTTGTTCTTTGAATACCTTCTTGTCTTCATCAGCATATTGTTTAGCAGGTTCCCCCTCTGATGGTAATTTTTCCGGCTTTTTAGATTCTTTGGCTTGTTCAGTAGGTCCCTTGTCTGGTGATGGTTTCTTTATCTCTTCTTCATCTGTTTTTTGTGGAATAACATCTGGAGTCCAATCTTCAGGAATATATTCTTCATAAATTTCATCTTCCCCAGTGTGTTGCTCTGCAACTTTTTCCTTTACCTTTATCTGTTTTTCTATTTCAGGAGATTTGAGGACAGGAATGCTCGTACCAGGGGCAGCATCGTCAAACAGATTTCCACCACTATCAGATGGCAATTCCTTCTCCTTACTTTCACCTCTGTCTTCCTTTGTGATGTGGATAACATCTGGTGACCAATCTTCATCCAAATAGTCTTCATAAATTTCACCTTCTGTGGTATATTCACTTACAACTTGTTCTCTAAATACCTTCTTGCCTTCGTTAATATCTTGCTCCCTATCTGATGGTATTTTTTCCGCCTTTTTAGATTCTTTGGCTTGTTCAGTAGGTTCCTTGTCTGGTAATGGGTTCTTTATTTCTTCTTCATCTGTTTTTTGTGGAATAACATCTGGAGTCCAATCTTCATGGATATATTCTTCATAAATTTCATCTTCCCTAACACGTTCCTCTTCAACTTGTTTTTCTCCAACTTCAGTTTCCCTAAATGGCGTTTCCCGGCCTTTGCTTTCATCTGTGCTTCCTGTCGTGATGTCGATGACATCTGGTGACCGATCTTCTCTGAAAGACCCGTTGTCTTTGTCATCGCGTGATTCAATCATGTGCTCTGCTTCAACAAGAGCTTGTTCCGCGACCTCAATCAATGATGATTTTGTACCTTGAAAAACTCTAGACATTTTTCCATGCCTTTCAATATACAAGAATTCCTCTCCTCTTTCACTTTCTTCAGACATTGAGATGTTTTTGGTCATTGCCTGCTTTGTTTTGTCTGTTGGTCTGACGTCTTCTTTTTGTGGGATAGGCTCAACATCCTCAAGCTGATCTTCCTCATCACTACCTGATACTAATTCTTTATCAACAACATCCCGATCTACTCTTGTTTTTATCGTATCCGGAGACCACTCTTCTCTAAAATAATCCTTATCTTTAAATTCATCGTCCAGGTCATCGAGCCTTTCGTCACATGCAATGGATCTCTCTTTCATTCCCATGGTAATGGGATCCGGAGACCACTCGTCTTTTGTTGAAATAACGTCCTTTTCTGTCTCTTTTATGTTCTTACTATCAACAGTCTCAGGTACTTTCTTTAAGTCTTGAGTTTCAGTTGGACTTTCCCATTTTTGATCACGCAATTTTTCTTGCTCTTGTATGACTTTGATTTCATCTGGTTTATCCTCTTGAATGGAAATTTCATCATCACTCGGAAGACTAATGTCTTTTATATCAACTGCCACCTCTCTGATAAATGGTGACTGTTCACCCATTTCAGTTTCAATTGGTTCTTTTTCTTCAGTAATTTCCAATATTTCCTTCTCTTCAGTTTTGCCAGCAGCATCTTTTAGTTGCTCTTCGTCTCCTATTTGAACCATTTCTTTGTTATTAGTTTCTTTATCTGTCGTTCCCATAGTGATAACATCTGGAACCCAATCCTCGGTAAAATAGTTCTCTGTCATGTCTGGCTCATCTGCCTTTTCATCAACAGGTCGAATTACTTCTTGGATCTCATTTTCACTTAATTGCTCAGCAGAGGGTTGGTCCAAGGTTATTACCTGGTCAAAGTCACTTTGTGATTTTGAAAAAATATCGTCTGTAGATTTTGTTTCCGGCTGCGTCATGTCTTCAAGTAATTCCACAACAACTATATCTTTTGCAAGTTCTTCTTTGCTTGCTGACAATGCTTTTGTTTTCAAATCTTCTGTATCTTTCAATGTTTCATCAATGACTGTGACTTTGTCTTTAACAGATTCTTTGCTTCTTGATGATGCCTTTGTTTCATCATCTTCAGATATTTTATCTGAACTAGGTTCAATATTTGTGACATCTTTCGGTACATCGGTGCCACCTTCTACCATTTCCCAGTCCTCAGAAGTTTCAGAATCACTTTTTCCTAATTTTACCTCTTCAACTACCACTTCGGAATCTTTGGTTTGCTGATTATCATCCACTGACACCTGTCTGCTCTCTTTTGAGATCAATATTTCACCCTTTTCAGTTACTAAAATCTGACTAGATTTCTCAAATTCATCACCTCCCTCAAGCGTAAACTGATCAACCGCAGTGTCTACGACACCAACATCTTGCGACTGGACAGTAACACTTTCTGGGATCAACCTGCTCTCTTCAGGATGAAAGACTACGTCAGGGTCTCTACCAGTCATTTTCTCAATATCGGCAATACGTTCTGAATCTGACTCTGCTTCTACAAGCTCAAAATCATGTGTTTCCGGTTCTTGTACTTCCAGCAACTCATCACCAGCTTGCTGGAGTTCTGTGACACCCAGGGTGGTAGATGTCTAATAAGAGAAATATGTAAGAAAGGAAACTAAGAGATAGAAATAGAAAAGGGGACGGTCCATGGACAATGACCATCCGAGACAAGACAAGCACAAAACAAGAAATGAAATATGACAGAAACTTGTTTCGGCGCCAATTCGTCTGGTTTCTGGTTTTCTAACGTAAGTAGAACTTTAAACAAAATATCAACTTAACAGATGTCAATCGAAGATAAACTAAAATAACAAAGAAAACTTATACTCAAGTTTAACTACAGTATAGCCGACAGTAAAAATTATGTTACACAGCAACGGAACATTACTAAAGTTTTCAAACAAAGACTACAAGATATCTACTTCTCCTTTATAGTTAAACTTGATGTACGATTAAACACATATGGATATGGGCTGTACAAATTGTTACAAACTCGAAATCATTTTAGAGTAACCGTGATCAAAGTTTTCCAAAACTACATTCTCCTAAAACTCGAATTTCACTCTGTGCTTTCGTTTCGAGGTGACAATCAGTACAGTAAGAGAAGATGTGTATGATCCACAAAGTTTCTGAGGTTTCTGTAATTAATAAGTTTCCTTCTCCTTGTAAGCTGCATTAAATATCTGGATTAGGCTGAACTTTCTTCATAAAATATCTTAAATCTTTTTGAACCACACACGAAAAAAATTATATGAATGGAAATAAATGGATAATCTTGGAAGCCGACACCGGCGAAGTCGTGCACGTCGCTTGAAACAACAACCGAGAACGTAGAAGTGGTTGCATATCCTCCTGTCCATATCAAAACTGATATATGATGAGAACATGTTTGTAATTAGAACACAAATTTTTCAGTACATACCTCAAGCATGTGTAGTTGTTGCTGGTGTGATATTTTGGTAGGTCCAGTCTCAATAGTTTCCTTAGTGTTGTGAACCCATGCTGATATATCGTCCAATTGCCCTTCATACTGGGCCCATTTTCCGGCTGCGGACTCCAGAGTATGGAGTCTGTCAATGCCTTCTTGTTCCATGCCTGCAAATAAAAACAAGCAATTAATCAACGACGACAACATTTGTATTTTCATTTCACATCGCATGTTAAGCACTCAAACCTAAATCATAATACTAATAGCCAAAATTACGAATTCCATGTATGATCATGATCTTAGTAGTACTGTGGTCCCGTTATTGTTTTTAGCCCAGTGTTCGAACATCAAGGACACCACAAGTTGTGGTTTATTCTACAAAATTTGTATTCCACTGTTGGTTTTTCTACTGTTGGAGGAGTTTACTTTAGGAGGAGTGCCTCTGTCACGGTCTCTATTTGTCTAGTATGATTCAAAAGCGTACCACGATACAGCTCTATCACGCTGGTTGCTCTTTGTTTCACAGTGGCAAGATCACACAAATCTTTCAGTTTTTCAACAAGTTCGTCCATTTCCTTGACCCTGTCTTCGTGAGCCTTTGCCTCCGCTATTAAAATCTGAAAATGGTATGAAAATGTTGTAAATATTTATGCCCAAAGAAACTAAAGAATTGACTGGGCGCAGTTTTCGAACAATATCATCATAAATGAGCGATAAAAATAAGCACCTTGTGTTCATCCAGTTGAGTCGCCACTTGTTCTGGATCGTTGATCACCAATTCAGTTTTCACTGTGTGTGCCGAATTATCAACCCATCTTGACAGTTCCTCGACTGTCTCTTCAAATCTCTCCCAAAGCTGAGCAGCCTCGGCCAGTTGGGTAGCTACAAGAAGTAAAACAGAGGGCTGAAGAAAGGAACTTGTATATTAAAGTAAAACATTACCTCGTAAACAGGGTTTTACCCAACTACACTCCAAAATACCCTCAGAGACGACTCATAATTTTAGTACATCCTTTTGAGCCACAAAGAATCACTTTTAAAAGTTATTCTTACTTCTCTCATCGGCCATTTTCTGAACTTCCTGCCATTGGGATGTCACATCAGCTAGTGAGTCCAAAACTTCGTTCTTATCTTCGGGACTAGTTGGTTTCTGAACCAGCTCCTTTGCCAGGGCTCTCAAAAGATTGATCTCCGGCGCATGCTCTGTCAACTCAGCTAATAGGTCATTGTGCTTGTCTCGGCCATCTTTAAGATCTGTCACATCTTCTTGCAGCTGCTGTTCAGCTGTGTTTAGCCATTCTTGCACTTGTAGTAATGATGTACGGTACTTCACTTGAGCCTCTTTGGCCTGGCCCAAGCCTTTAGATGCCTCCTCCAGTTCCTTTGCAACCGCGTCCTCCATGGATTTTAAAACTTCCACTTGCTCAGTCAAATCTACAAAGATATTGAGATATTCACACCAGAAGACATACCATTTGACTAGTCAGCAGAGTTGGACAACAAACACTGATAGTGCTTTACCTGAGGGCATGTCCGTCATATCAGCGTATTTTTCTTCTTGCTTTCTAATCTCTTGCAACACAAGCTCCATTCTGACTTCTATGTTGTGTTTCACTTCCTTCATCTTTGCTTCAAGCTTTGCGGGTTCGACCTCGTTCACATCAGCCTTCACAGAGTCCTGAGTATTCTTCAGGAACTTAACTGTCTCAGCCATTTCAGAACCAAGTTTTTCGCGGTCACCGAGTTCTGATTCTACAGCCTCGTGAGCTTCTCGAGCCTATATTGAACAATTGGACCAATGTTTTCACAAACAGACTTCGGTAGGTACTTAAGGTTAAGGATACACAAATAGAAATTTAGCTTTTGGAAGTTCTCGAATAGTAGGATTTAAAATAACCACAAATACATACCTTGTACTGAAGCTCTTCATATTTATTTTGAATATCCAGCAATTCTTTCTTTATAGCCATCTTGGCTTCAGATGTTGGAAGTGCGACAAGCACAGATTGAGCTGATTTGTGGAGTGTAGTAAGGGTTGCCTGATTTCCATCAATCTGATCAATTAGTGCCTAAAGTGTACAAAAATATAAAACATCAGTTTCAGTTACGAAAGCAATCCACCAAAAATACCTTTGTGTCTTAAGGAGTGTTTACACGTAGTGTTTTCAGCCCGTTATTAATAACGCAGCATTTTTACCGCCCGCATCCGAAGGATGGGGAAGGTAATAGTTTTACACCTGTCTGTCAGTCAACCAGGGGGGGGGG